>CAUYQG010140946.1:0-24959 GCA_963574415.1 Tarsius wallacei
CCTGGATGGAACTAGAGTCTATAATACTGAGTGACCTCTCACAGAAACAAAAACCTGAGTATCACATGTTCTCACTCATATAGTAGACCTTGATCATCCAACGTATTACCACAAGAAAATGACTGACAGTGGTGGGAAACTATGGGGGGGAAGGGGAGGGTGCTGGGATTAATGGTAGTAAATATCTGTCTGGGGACGGGGAGACACTTCCTATCAACAAGGGTGCCTGAACGAGGCATATTTGTACACCTAACCCTTAACTGTACCCCACAATATCATAATAAAAAATATTGAATAAAAAAATATATATATGTCAGATGGTCAGTGTGATTGACATGATCCAGGGTGAAGGAGATATAGGGAATGAAGGGGGACAAGGGTCATAGGGGAGTCCATTTATGGAGGATGGTGAAGAAAGGCCTCTCTGATAAGATGTCCTTTGGGCAGAAATCAGAAAAAGTCTCTTTCTTGAAACAGTTTTCCAGGTCGATGCAAAGCATGAGGCAGGAACATGTTTGGTGTGCCTGAACTAGTGCAGCCAGAGAAAAAGTAAGGAATAGAACAAGATGGGAGATACGGGTATAGAGACAGTGAGGCCAAGACATGTAGATCCGAAGATCATTACAAGGACTTTAGCTTTTGTTCTGAGATGAACAGGAAGACTCTCAGACAGGTTTTGAACAATGACCTATCATGATATGAGTGTAGCTGTTATGAGAAAAATAAACGAGAGCAATGGGGAAAGAGCAAAAGCTGCTTTAATCCAGATAAGAGATAATGGTGAAATGAATTAGAAGCGATTGGGTTCTAGATACATTTTGAAGGTAGAGCTGGCAGGATTTACTAATGGATTAGATGCGGGGCGTGAGATAAAGAACAAAGTCAGAGATGAATCAGCAGTTTTGGCCTGAACAACCAGAAAGACATCCACTTAAGAGGTACTTAATGAAAGAAATGGAGGACTTTCTGACATCACACAACCTCCCCAGGTTGAAATAAGAAGAAATTGAAACTCTAAACAGACACATAGCAATGCAGGAAATCGACTCAGTCATAAGAAATCTCCCCACCAAAAAAATCACCAGACCAGATGGTTTACCAGCTGAATTCACAAGACATCAAGGAGGAGCTGATACCAATCTTACTGAAAGCATTCCAGGCAATCAATAATGATGGAACCCTCCCTAATTCATTTTATGAAGCCAGCATCATACTGATACCCAAACTTGGCCAAGACCCAACAAGAAAAGAGAATTACAAGCCAGTCTCCTTGATGAACATAAATGAGAAAATTCTCAACAAGGTTCTAGCAAATCGGATCCAACAACACATCTCAAGGATCATCCACCATGAGATGTGGGCTTCATTCTTGGGATGTAGGACTTGTTCAACATTCACAAGACCATAAATGTAATTCAGCATATTAACGGACGTAAAACCAAGAACCACATGATTATATCATTAGATGCAGAAAAGGATTTGACAAAATCTAGCATCTCTTCTTGATAAAAAACCTCAAACACCTAGGCACAGAAGGAACAGTCCTCAAAACAGTAAGAGCCATTTATGATAAACCCACAGCCAACATTTTGCTGAATGGGCAGAAGTTGGAATCATTCTTCCTAAGAATGGGAACAAGACAAGGATACCCACTCTCATCCCTCCTGTTCAACATAGTACTGGAAGTCCCAGCCAGAGCAATCAGACAAGCAAAGGAAATCATGGGTATCCAAACGGGAAAAGAGGAAGATAAGCTATACCTTTTTGTGTATGATATGATTCTATACCTTGAAAACCCTAGGCAGTCTGTCAAAAGCCTCCCCACACTGATAATCAACTTTGGTAAAGTCTTGGGGTACAAAATCAATATGTAAAAGACAGTTACATTTCTATACACTAGCAACAAGCAGGCAGAGAACCAAATAACAAGCACAGTCGTCCCATTCACAATAGGCACACACAAAAAAAGAAAAAGAAATATCTTGGCATCCACTTAACCAGAGAAGTGGTTCTTTATAACAAGAACTACAAAATGCTGCTCAAGGAAATCAAGGATGACACAAACAAATGGAAAAAACATTTCATACTCTTGGATTGGAAGAATTAATATTGTCATGATTTCCATCCTACTCAAGGTGATCTACAGATTCAATGTAATATCCATCAAATTACTAATATCATTTTTCTTAGACCTGAACATTATGGAGATTCATGTGGAAACAAAATAAAGTACAAATAGCCAAAACAACCCTCAGCAAAAGGAACAAAGTGGGAGGCATAATGCTTCCAGACTTTAAACCTTACTACAAGTTGACAGTAACCTAAACAGTCTGGCATTGGTATAGGAATAGGCACATAGACCAATAGAACAGGACAGAAATTCCAGAAGCAAACACACAGTATCTCAACCAACTCATCTTTGACAACCACTAGGGAAAGGAGACTATATTTAGCAAATAGTGCTGGGAAAACTGACTGACCACATGAGGAAGGATGAAACTGGACCACTACCTATCATCATATACAAAAATCAACTCCAAATGGATAAAATATCTAAATATAAAACCTCAAACTATAAAAATCCTAGAAGAAAACATAGGAAACACCCTTATGCACATCAGAGTAGGCAACGACTTCTTGACCAAGTCCCCAAAAGCAAATGCCATAAAAGCTAAGATAGACAAGTGGGACCTCATCAAACGAAGAAAGCTCGCACACTAACAAACATCAAGCGGAAAAAGAGACAACACACAGAATGGGAAACAAATATTTGCAAATTCTGTATCTGACAAAGGCCTAACAACCAGTATCTATCTAAAAGGAACACAAATGAAGTGAAAGGAAAAAAAACAAAACAATCCTATTAAAAAGTGGGTAAAGGACATGAACAGGCACTTCTCAGAAGAAGACATACAAGCAGTCAACAGACCTATGAAAAAATGCTCAACATCATTAATTATCAGAGAAATGCAAATCAAAACTACAATGAGATACCACCTAACTCTGGTAAGGATGGCTATCATTAATAAGTCGAAAAACAACAGATGCTGTGTGGGTGCAGAGAAAAAAAGTACTCTTCTACATTGTTGCAGGGAATGCAGCTAGTACAATCTCTATGAAAAGCAGTGTGGCAATTCCTAAAAGAACCAAAAATTGACCTTTCATACTATCCAGCAATCCTTCTCCTGGGAATATACCTGGAGGAACATAAATCATTCCACACAAAAGACACCTGCACACACATGTTTATTGTCACGCTATTCACAATAGCAAAAACATGGAACCAACCCTATTGCCCATTGAAAGTGGACTGGATAAAGAAAGTGTGGTCCATACACACGTGAATATTGCACAGCCATAAAGAAGAACAAAATCATGGACTTTGCAGCAAATTGGATGGAGCTGGAGACCATCATCATACATGATTTATCACAGAAACAACTGAAAACCGCGTGTTCTCACTCATAGGTGGGCCCTGGACATTAATTACATGAGCACAAGGGAGGGATCAGCAGTCGCTGGGCACTGCTAGAGGAGAGAGGGAGGGAAGAAGGTGGAGAGCATGTAAGAAAACAAAGTTTACCTGGTCCTGTACCAGGGGATTGAGGGCCAGTTAGAAGTCCAAACTTCACCTGTATGCAGCCTACTTACATAATTAATCCTCACTTGTACCCCACATCTATAATAAAATAAAATTCAATAAAAAATGTGTACTTAAGATGGGATTGTGGAATAAGCAAGTTTGGGGAGTAGAGTGAAGGGGTTTTGGTTTTGGCCACATTCAGTTTGAGACATCTATGAGATACGCAAGAAGAGATGCTCCGAAGGCAGCTATCCTGATATGTGAATCTGGGGTCAGGTGAAGGGTCTCCAGGTGGGAGATGTAAATTTGAGAAAGGCTTGCGTGTAGATGCCATTGAAAATCATAGGATGGGGTGAGGTGGCTTAAGGTTTGAACAGAGAGAAGCTGTCTAAGTGATGAGCTCCGTGCTACTCTATTGTGGAGGGAAGGGAGATAAAGAGGAACCAGCCTAAGCAGGAAAGCCAGTGATTAAAGACAGAACCAAGACAGAGTAGAATCTTGGAAATAAGTAAAGTGTTTGAAGAGTATGGGCATGGACAACTGTGTGGACCGTAGTTCTGATAGGTTAGGCGAAGTGGAGACTGAAGGATTGAACGTTGATTTGGTAGTGGGTTGGCTATTGGTGACCTTGGCCCCAGTTCTTAGAGTGGAGAAGCAGGGATGTGAGCTTTGTTTTAGTTAGCTGGAGAAGAACTACCCATAGACAAGTTTTTCAAGGAGTTTTGCTTTAAAGCATGGCAGTTAGGTGGCAGCCAGGAGGGAGAAGGTAGGGCCCCAATGGGCTTTTTATTTCTTTTCTTTTCTTTTGAGTTGGAGTCTCACTCTGTCGCCCAGACTGGAGTGCAGCGGCCGGGAGCGGCCACCGCAGCCTCGACCTACCGGGCTCCGGCGATCCTTCCGCCTCAGCCTTCCGAGTAGCTGGAACTACAGGCGTGTGCTACCACGCCTGGCTAATTTTTTGATTTATTGTAGAGATAGGTCTCGCCAAGTGGCCCAGGCGGGTCTCAAACCCGCGGGCTCAGGCAATCCACTCACCTCGGCCTCCCAAAGGCACGGGATTACAGGCTGAGCCACCGAGCCCAGCCGGCTTTTTATTTCTTAAGATGGGAGATGTTATAATATGTTTATATGAGACTGGATAGGATTGCCACCCTAGAGAAGAAAAACGTTGATGAAGCATAGCACAAAGAGAGACTCTACTGGAGCTGATGCTTGGGTGGGGTAGAGAAGATGGGATCTGGGGCTCAGGTGGAGGGGTAAGCCTGAGGAGGACCCCCCCCCCCCCGGCATTCTTCTGTGCTAACGGGAGACAAGAGGGCATACAGGGCAGAGAGAAAGGAAGTTGGCAGATGTGCTGGGTCAGATGGGAAGACCTCTGATGACTGTTTCTGTTTTCTCAACTGAGGTTAAGGCTGGGGGAAGAGGGGTTGGAGGTTTTAGGAGAGGGAAGAAGGGTGAAGGAGCCATCCAGACGGTGGGAGAACGAACGGCCTAGGGCGATGTAGCAACAGTGCCCCGGGGACTGGGGGGCCCCCACCTGAGCTGCCTTCCATCCAGCTCACATGTATCTCCTGATTTGTGGGCAGGTCACTTAACACATTTCCATTTAACTCCCAGGGAAGCTAATGAGCTTACATGCAGCCATCTGTGTGCAAACATAATGCGTTCTTTGGGAGGAGTGGTACAAATCCAAGCTGTGAGCACTTTCTGTAGAGGTGTAATCAGTACCAATATCTGACTGATGGCATCTGTTCTCCTCGTCAACACCTACCAACCTCCGTGCAATTCTGCCTATGACTTCAGCCCTTGGTCCCTCTAGCTTCTTTCTTTAACCTTTTCAAATAATAATATCAAAATCATTGTGCTATTAAAGAATAAGGCCTAGGACCCTCAACTAAAATGCACAGTTCTTACAGGAGAATGGTTTTCCGTATTTTTGGTTAGCTTCCTAACTATTTCTCCCAACGAAATCTGAGAATGCCCAAAGAACACTGTATTGTCATTTGATGTCTCCCTGTGGAGATCAGGTAAAAGTCAAGTTGGACCGGTTTAAATGGGGCAGGGACAGGTGGCTAAAACCTGCTTGTTGGACCCCTTTCCCACCTGACTCTGCTTGTTTTAGAGGGGCTGGCCCTGCAGAAATCCAATGAGAACCGAGAGCTACCTCGACGGACACGGAAATCACTTACCCTAATGTGTAACCTTTGTTTTTTGCTGTCACACTCATAACGATACTTTTAGTTATTTTAAGCAATGTACACTAATTTGTTCAGAATGAAATTAATTTTAATTCATTTTTAAAATGCTCGTCCCTAGAACAGTGAGAAAAAAGAGGGCTTGGTAAAATGAAACAAGAGAGCGTGCTACTTCTAAAGAGGATTAGGAACGAACTGTTTGAAGTCCTCAGAACGTAAAAAAAGCTGAGCCGTGGCCACTTCTGAAGAAAGGTTCCACAATTGTCCCCATCACTCCATCATGGGAACCATGGGAAGAGGCACAGTAGATATTTTCGAGTGCTGGAGTGAAACACAGGAAGAAAAACTGCCTGACCAAGTACAAGGCAGACTGCTTTGAGCTTCAGCAATCATAATCAACGCCTCAAATTATGTTCGGAAGTCAAACAGGTATCAGGGATGAGGAGAGCACAGATGTTACTCACTTTGCTGGTCCAATTCCCTTCAGCAGATGGGCAATAAAAAGTCTGTGCATGCAGAAGGGACGCATCAAAGCCTTTACACAGCCACAGCAGAAACTAAAAGGAACGGCATATCAGAAGCTTCAAATCAATGGATTTGGTATTGCCATTGATAAGAGAGGAACAGCTTGAACAGAAGGCCATTCTCATAATCATATTTCTGTGAAGATTCATGACACCTTCATTCTAAGGAAAGCAATGTGCTAAGCACATTGTCATTACAGTCAAGAAATATTTATCATGCTTAATATGGGAGAGAGAAGTTTATTCTTAATATCTTGTTTTTTTACAGCCCGATGGCAGCATCGAGTGCAAATCCTTTTAGCTTTATTTTACGGGGAGATACTGAAAAGTTAACTGATACAGCTCAGTTCTCATATTTGCTTTTTGGGAGAAGGTATTAGTCAATTCCTATGCTCTTTCTAGACTGGAGATGGCTGGAATCCGGTGAAATCTTCAGTTTAGGAAGTTGCCATTGGATGTGATTCAGCTGAAGGCAAATATCAGAGTTTACACGCTATTCTTATTCTTCCTGGACTGGCAAGCCTTGAGTGCGTCTGACCCCTTTCACCTACCCACTATGAATAATTCTGTTCTCTGGCACGTGTGGAGCGTGGAGGGAAGGGGTCATGCGTAGTTCTAGAGAAGGAGGCACATGGACTTTGGACACGTTTCCAGGCCATGGATTGTCCCCAGACCTTGCCAGAAGGCTCTCCAGATTGTTGTTTTCTGCTGAGAGTGTGAATGCCTTCTCCGGCGGTGAGCCCAACTGTGTGATGTCTGTCTGTGTAACTAGTCGTCTTCACTAGGCACAGCCTAACTAGTCCCTCAAGGGCTGCCCTATCACTAGAGCAGCATGATTGTGCTTCAGTGTGTGGGGTTGAGGTCGAGCCCTCATGAGCTGGGATCCAGCGCCGTCATCAAGCTGAGGTGTGACCTTGGGCTTCCAAAACCTTTTAAGCCTCAGTTTCCTCACTTGTCAAGTGGTGGTGATAGTTCTTAAGGTATTGGTCTGCAGGGTAATGGATTCCCTAAGATAATGGAGACGGAGTACCCATCAAAGAGCTTGGCACAGAAGAAGTGCTCAGTTATCTTATCATTATCATAGTCATTATTTTTATTAATGTACTTATTACCATTATTGGAATTCTTATTTTGATATTAACTTGAGAGGTGGAAAAAAGCTGTAGAAGAAAATTTATTCACATTACATTTTTGTGATTGATTTTAAAATTTTTAATGTAATGTATTCAGATCATCTGCATGGTTCACCCTATTAGACTAGGAATGACTTTGTAACCTCTACAAAGCATTGCCCTTTCTGAGGAACAAAAGCATATTGATAGCAAGAATCACCAGAATACTGTAGTACAGGCTTCAAAAGGCCATTCTAAAGGCAAAAATGGCAGTTCAATTAAGATAAATGTGCAGATTCCAGTATTATTTACTTAAAGGATGCTACAACATTTGACTGTATATGTTTCTTAAAAAATCAGTCATATTTATTTAGTCAACCTTGTATGTAAGTCTTTTGTTGCTATTGTTGGAATAGTAAATTATTTAACCCTGAATGGCATTTTTCTTCTGATAATTTTTATATCAGCATCCCTGTGTTTATAAACCTCAATGTTGTTTCATCACATAAATCTCACTTAAGGACTAGACATATTTGTGTGTGTGTGTGTGTGTATACTTTATACATATTCATATACATATATATGACTATTAAAAGGTCAAAAGTATGCTTTAAGGCACAAAATTTAGTTTGACAATATCGTTCTTGGTTGATGAGTTATTTTCTATTTTTGTTTATTATTGTGGGTGAAATTATTAAGAATTTGTATTTATTTAAAATATTTTAATATCAATAAAATAAAATAGTTCTTTAAAAATTTATCTAGGTATAGTATAACAATATCTTTCATATCATTTTAATTTACCTATGTATAGTATAACACTATTTTTCATATCATTTCTTGCTAGAAAAAGAGATATGTGATTTCAAAAGCTTTGAGGTTCCACTGTGCTGAATATAAGGGTTAATGAATACCGTGTTGATCTTTTCAATAGGTGCATTATTGCGATGGGCCTTGACAAAAAAGCAACTTCACCAAATCCTAGGAAGGAAAAGAGCACAGAGGAGAGAGAAGAACTGAAGAAGGGCGAGGAGAAAGTGAGACAGGGGAGAGAGCGAGTGATGCCAGGAAGAAACGAGGTTGAGGGGAGCCCAGCCTCTGCCTCAGCCATTTTTTCAGCTCAGGAAATAAAAACGGGGATCAGAGAAGTGAGAACAGTCATGGAAGAAATGGAACATAGAGGAAAACCAGGACGAGATGTTTGGGAAGACGACCAGGAAGATACCTTAGACTATGGTAATCAGTAGCACAGTCAGTCTTTTGCTGTGGCTGTTGTTGCTTTGTTTCTGTCTTTGAAGGGTGACGATCAAAATTTGCAAAAGTACCCATCAAATGCAGTTACTCAGTGTGGGCTTTAGACTGCCCTGTTAGACATGAGAGGTCCCTCTGCCCTTTTCCTGCTGTTTTCTTTGGAGTCCTGTGTCACCTACCTTAGAGGGGGGCAGTCCTCACTCCAGGAGGGTGGAAGGTGCTTGTGGGGGGGGAGAGGGGGAAGAGAGTGTCTGTCTGTATGAGCCAGAGACTCTATTGACTTCTGCAGAGACCATTCCCATCAAATAGAAATCTGTCTTTTTTTTTTTTAAATGTGCTTGCTTTTGAGCATTGATAAATTGCTTTGGCATCAGGTAGGTACGACCCATATGAGCATATGGTGATAGAGTATTTCATAGCTAAAAGCAGCTGACATAGGCTTAGGGTCCTGGAACCTAAACCTTCCTTCTTCTCTCTTTTCTCTCTGTTCTCCTTCCTCCTCCCTTCCCCCTCTTCTCCTTCTCTCCTCCATATATGGATACACATACAAACACGTGCACAGTTGTGTGTATACATACACATATCCATGTGCAGGCATACTTCATTTGATCACGCTGTGCTTTACTGTGCTTTGCAGATGTCATGTTTTTGACAAATTGAAGGTTTGTGGCAACCCTGCACCAAGCACGTCTATGGGTGCCATTTTTCCAACAGCGTGGGCTCACTCATGTCTCTGTGTCATGTTCTGACAATATTTCAAACTTTATTGTTATTATATCTAGCATGGTGATCTGTGATCTGTGATGTGACTATTGTATTGTTTTGGGGTGCCGTGAATCACATCCATATAAGAGCAATTTTAATCAATAAATGTGTTCTGACTGCTCCACTGACCAACTGTTCCCCACCTCTCTCTCCCTCTCCTTGGACTCCCCTATACCCTGACATAAAACAATGTTGGAATTAGGCTAA
Source organism: Tarsius wallacei (assembly GCA_963574415.1). Classification (NCBI taxonomy): domain Eukaryota; kingdom Metazoa; phylum Chordata; class Mammalia; order Primates; family Tarsiidae; genus Tarsius; species Tarsius wallacei. Next base: position 9,638 of record CAUYQG010140946.1, read on the forward strand.
TCAATAAACCATACGGCCCCCTGAGTGCTCATGTGAAAGGAAGAATCACAGGTCTCTCACTTTAAAACAGAAGCTAGACATGATTAAGCTTCACGAGGAAGGCATGTCAAAAGCCGGGGCCGTCCAAAAGGTAGGCCTCTTGGGCCACTTAGCCAGGTTATCGATGGAAAAGTTCTTGAGGAAGATGAAAGGTGCCACCCCGGGGAACACACGCATGGCAAGTAAGTGGAACAGTCTTATTGCTGATATACAGAAAGTTTCAGTGGTCTGGATGAAAGATCAAACCGGCCACAACATTCCCATAAGCCTCAGCTAATCTAAAGCAAGGCCCAGACTTTCTTCAACCCCGTGAAGGTTGAGAGAGGTGTAGAGGGTCCAGAAGAAGGAGTTTGAAGCCAGCAGACATTGCTTCGCGAGGTTTAAGGAAAAAAGTCGTCTCTAGAACACGAAAGGACAAGGTGAAGCAGCAGGTTCTGATCAAGAAGCATCCTCGAGTTCTCTGGAAGAACCAGTTGAGAGCATTGATGAAGGCGGCCACACTAAACAACAGATTTCAGTGTCAATGAAACAGCCTTATACTGGAAAAATATGCCCTCTAGGACTGCCATGGGGAGAGAGGAGAAGTCAATGCCTGGCTTCAAAGCTTCAAAGGACAGGCTGACTCTTTTGTTAGGGTCCAAAGCAGCTGGTGACTTTAAGCTGAACCCTGAAAATCCTAGGGATCTTAAGAATTATACTAAGTAGACTCGGCCTGTGTTCAACACATGGAATAATACAGCCTAGATGACAGCACATGTGTGTTTGAAGCATGGTTTACCGGATATTTTCTGCCCATTGCTGAGACCTACTGCTTCGGAGAAAAAGATTCCTTTCAAAATATTACTTCTCACAGACAAGGCACCTGGTCAACCAAGAATTAGATGAAGACGTGCAAGGAGTTGAATGCTATTTCCTTGTCTGCCAACACAGCCTTCATAATGCAGCCCACGGATCAAGGAGTAATTTTGACTTTCAAGTCTTATTATTTAAGAGCTACGTCCTCGTGAAGCTAAAGCTGCCATAGATAGTGGTGATTCCTGTGATGGGTCTAGACAAAGTAAATGGAAAACCTGGAAGGGGCTCGCCATTCTAGATGGCATCAAGAACATTCGTGATTCATGGGGGGAGGTCAAAAGAGCAACATTAACAGTTTGGAAGAAGTTGACTCCAGCCCTCATGGATGACTCCGAGGGGTTCAAGGCTTCAGTGGAGGAAGTCACCGCAGGTGCAGTGAAATAAAAACAAGAATTGAAAGTGGAGCCTGAAGATGTGACTGAATTACTGCCATCTCGTGGGAGAACTTGAACCAATGAGAAGTTGCTCTTATGGTTGAGCAGAGAAAGTGGTTTCTTGAGCTGAAACATACTGGTGAAGATGCTGTGAACATTGTTGAAATGACAACAAAAGATTTAGAATATTCATTAAACTTAATTGATAAACCAGTGGCAGGAGTTTGAGAGGACTGACTACAATTTTGAAAGAAGTTCTGCTGTGGGTAAAAGGCTATCAAACACCACCACATGCTACAGATCGACCTTTCATGAAAGGAAGAGTCCATTGATGCAGCAGATTTCATTTATGTGTTATTTTAAGAAATTGCCACAGCTACTCCAGCCTTTAGCAGCCACCACCCTGATCAGTCAGCAAGAGCCTCCTCCAGAAAAAAGATGATGACTAGCTAAGGCTCAGATGACCATTAGAATTCTTCTTAATAAAGTATTTTTTGGTTAGAGTGTACACATTGTGTTTTTAGACAAGGCTATTCCACAGTTAATAGGCCACGGCACAGTGTAAATATAACTTTTATAGGCACTGGGAAGCTAGTGACCACAACAATTTGTGTGACTTGCTTTACTGTGATATTCTGGTCTACCTCTGAGGTATCCCTGTACTAGGAAAACGTAAAGTAATAATGACAACAATAATAAAAGTTCCAGGCACTGAGCCCTGGATCAGGTCCTTTCCACACACTATCTCATTTTATCCTCACGACTCAATGTGATAGGTATTATTATTTCTTGCATTTTACAGGCTGGGAAACAGAGGCTCAACACCCACAAAGAAAATAGCAGCAGAACTAGAATTTATACCCAGGCTTGTCTAATTCCAAAGCTTGGTCTTTCAAATTCTGTACATGCTTCTGTTTTATACAAACTATCCTGGATGCTACATAGTTGTGAGTTACAGTGTCCAAAGAGTCAGAAAGAGAGCTCCTTGAGTGTCCCTGGCATACCTAGGACAAAACCTGGGTTAGAGGAACAATGGTCATGGGCTGGGGTGACCTGGGTGAGGGCTTCAGGAAAGAGCCCCTCATAGGCGTCCCCTTCCTTACCTCATGCTGTTGCCCAAGCGTTTCAAAACTCCAAGAGGATAATTACAGGACTGTTACTCTGGACTTCATGTTTGTTTGTTACTAAAATAATGTGACTATCTTTACATAAGATTTCACTTAGAACACTTTCACCAGTTCGCCTTTCTCCGTAATCTCTTCTAGTCTTCCTCTTATCTTGGGCTGAGGACTTAAAACTACCTCTAGCAACAGCAATCACAGAGAGACTAACACATGAGATGCATTTTCATGTGTTTTAACTTTTAAGACATAGCGGTCTAATAAAGTCACTTTCAATAGAAGCTCTATCATTTCCTTACTTTTTACTAAAACCAGCATGGCAACTGGGCTCAGTGGCTCAGCCTGTAATCTTGTGCTTTGGGAGGCTGAGGTGAGTGGATTGCCTGAGCCCGCGGGTTCGAGACCCGCCTGGGCAACTTGGCAAGACCTCGTCTCTACAATAAATCAAAAAATTAGCCAGGCGTGGTGGCGCACGCCTGTAGTTCCAGCTACTTGGAAGGCTGAGCCGAAAAGATCACTGGAGTCCAGCAGGTCAAGGCTGCGGTGGCCGGGAGCGGCCACTGCACTCCAGTAGTCTGGGTGACAGAGTGAGACTCCAACTCAAAAAAAAAAACAAAACAAAAAACCCAACATGGCTAGTGTGATGAGTGATGCACTTTAAATCTATGATAAAGCCTTTCCTGAAGTCTTTCTTCTGTGTTGCCTAGTTAATGGGCTTTAGATGTCTATTTCTATTTTAAAAAATTATTTTTTAAAAAAGGCAGCCACGGCAAGGCTTTAGCTCCCTGCAGAATCGCTGCTAATGTAAGAGCAGTAAGCAGCGCGAGTCAAGGTCAGTGAGGGAAGTTTGCGTCTTGATAGATGTTGACCTGGTGTTGACTCACGTCCTTATTAGTGGGGATGGTAAACACGCTAATTAGTCTCTCTAGAGGAAGGCAAATGGAATGTGGGGAACAGGAGAAATGGTGCGAAAGATCTCTGGAAGCGTGCCACTACTGCACTCATACCAAGTCGGTGCATAGACAGCACACGGGTGCTGTGCTCTGGGCCGTGATGCTGACGGAAGACGCCTGGGGAACAGGAGGCCGTAGGCATGATGATAGGGGGCTTAGAACAAAGCCCAGGCAGCCTTGAGCTTCATATGTGAGAGAAAACACAGGAGCTCTTGCCAAACCGGATGTAGGGACTGTGCTTGGTTTGCGGTGTGCTCCTTCAATCTTGCGTTCTGCTTCAATCATGCAGCTGTAATTGTGTCCTGGTTGCCCTGGTTTCAATCAGCTGCCACCATGAAGGTGTCTTGCTGCCCATGGGGCACATGTTATATGTGATTTCTCCTGTTCTGTGACCCAATGCAACCACGATGACTACGAATCCCTAATCTTTATTAGGCACCAGCTTTTCATGGCACTGTGCTAAGATGCTCCAGGAATGATTGCTTTTAATATTCACCACAGCTTTGTAGTGTCTGTGTTATGAATGAAGAAACTGAAGCTTAAAGATGTAAACAAATTGCCCAAAGTCACACAGTCTGTTAGGATTTTAACTGAGTCTTGGGCACAAGACTTCTGGATTCCAAGCCCTCAATTTTCACTACTGTGTCATACTGTGGACTTGCAGCAACCCACTCCTGTCTGGCCCTCTGCTTATCTTGTGACCAGTAGCAGGTATCTGTAAAATGACTGATGTGTGTGTATTCTGCAGCTCAAGGTACTGTCTCCTTTCATGGAGTCTTCCACAACCCACGAAATGACTCTGTCCTTTTCTGATTCCATTCCACTTCTACTTCCCACAATCAATCACGTGTCTTGTATAAAAATCCATAACAATCCATCCCAGCACGTTGAAACAGACATTACTGAGGACCATACATTAAAAACGTCTATAAAATGAATATAGTAGTTCTTGAGTATTTGCATCTTAAGTCCTCAACAAAAACTGGAGCTTCTTGGTGGCAGAGACTGTCTTATTGTAATGTCTTTTATCTTGCATACAGAAGGTTCTCAATAAAGGTTTACTGATTAACAGTTAACCGGGCCAAGTAAGGAATTATAACTTGGCCAGCAATACTTGGATCAAGATATTTGTTTTTGTTAGTATGTCCTGTTGGATAAAGCAAATGTTTCATCATCTTGCTTATTTGACAATTTTGTTCTACTGATAATCACATTTCTCACTTAAATGTATTACATCTATTTTGTGAAAGCATTTATGTGATTAATTCTCTTTGACCTTCTTTGTTACAGTTCTTATTTCACTCTTCCTCTTTCATCTCCCTTATTCAGTCTCTGCATCTACAGAGCTGTCTTCATAGGTCCAGGGCATACCTTTCTAGGTTAAGTTTCTTTCACTGTAGCAGGGTGGACAAGTCTCAAGTAAATTACCCGAGAGGCCCCCCCTGCTGGAAGAGAAACCAGAATATCTAATACCCCAAACACACACAATTGAGAAACTTTTATTTTCCCTGTAATTTTTATTTTAAGGATAATTATGTATTTGCTTAATTGGTTCTGCATGAGCTCCTTTTTCCCCCTCTATTCTTGGCATGTTGTCATATCAAGATTTTTTAGTTTTTGGTGAAAGAAAAAGGGGAACAATTAAATATGAGAGGTGAAAAATTATAACCACGAGGGACAGCTGGAGTTTATCTAATGTGACAATTTCCTTTTCCTGCTACAGATTTGTTGCACCTCTGTAGGGAGTGAGACACATTTGTGGCCGTGACAGGAATGTTCTATTTTGTATAAATTTTATCCTTGAAATGCAATTATTTCATTTATTGTAGGAATGAATAATGCATGTGATTTCAGTTCTGGCCTAGGTATAGAATCCTTCCTCATGCCTTTTCTTGGTGTCCGTTTGGTTCTCAAAGAAAGTGCCGCTCGCAGTGTTGCTTCTCAGGGCCTTTGGACTTGATTAATTGAATTTTTCCACTTCACCATTCATTAACTTGATATCCAAATATTTTGAACATTTTCCACAAGAAATATGACCTCACTGGATCTCCAAATTAACTGTCATTATCATGATCCTGTTCTCTTCATTTTTAATTTGTTTCTAATTTATGTTTTATATCAAATTCTATTTCCATTTTGGCCATTGTCGATGATGGTGTCCATTTGTAAATGAGCTTTTATTAGGTTTCAGCCTTGTCCCCGGAGCATCATTTCTTTTGTGCTAGTGTGTACGTAACTGGTGGCAATCTTTGATCATTTACTGTTAGTTTTCCGTGTTCACTAATTGGGTGAAAAAGACGAAGTCAAGAAAGGCTTAGAGAGGAGAGGATCATGGAGTCAAAGCTCTCATCAAAGGGAAGCAGGTTCAGTATCAGGGATTCTGTCTTCATTCCGATTTATTTTTTCAGAATACGAAGCAGATTTTGAAGCAGATGAGGAGAAACAAGATGAGAAAGCTGATGAAGAACGACAGGTCGATGATCAAGGGGATGGAGCATCAAAGTCACCCTCCGACGACGATGAAGAAGAAGCGTTGGGCCCCGAAGAGGGGCGCGAACCCTCGCCACAGGAGACGCCAGATGCCAATGACAACGTGCGAGCAGAGCAGGATGGGGGCTCTGCGAGCGACTTGGACAAGGACAGAGAAGGCAAGTTGTTCAGCTTAACAGGTGGCATGGGCTGCTGAGTGAGTGTGCTCACACGCTGCTTCTCTCTCCCCTCTTAAAGGCATATTTGGAACATCGTCCCCTAACCAGGGAATGCTGGTCAATCGGCCTTCCGCAGATATCCAAATCATACGGTCATGTTCCTTTATCTTTTATCTGTTCTTAGTTTTCTGGAATTTTTTCAGTAGAGTGTCTCGGAAATAGTCACTTGTCTTTTGCTTCCTTAGAGGTTACTGTTTTTTAAATCTCAAACTATCCCCCGCCCCACACACCCCTTTTGGTGGCTTTGGGAAAACGATTAGAAGTTCCTACACAATTGAAGGAAAAGTTGAAGATTTGTGCCTTAGATTCTTTCTTTTTTAAAAACGTGCCTTGAACACAGGATGCGGGCATATTAGTTGTGTGGAAGAGTTTGTGACTTCTTTTCATCTTTAAGCCTAAAATGACTCCAGGTATTTGTAGGGAAAGTACAGAGTTTTTCAGGTAGAGAAAGAAACTCTTGTTATCAAAGGCATACTTCAAAATTTTAAGGCCTTTTAAAATACCTTAATTGACTTCAGTTCTGTCCAATGAACAAAAGGACCCATTTTCTGTTTTATCAGTTAAGAGGGTTTACCTATGGCTTTGTGGTTTTTGTTAATTGGAGATTTCCCTTGGTGCATCCTGGGTATTAACCTGTAATAACAATAACCCTCTCATATTCAAATATGCGTTTGTCTTCATTATTTGCTTCTGACTAGAGAATAAGGTCACATTATGATGACTATGCTGTCTGTTTTCCCCACTCTTCTCCATCTCTCTCTCTCTATTTTTGCTATAAAATCTCAAAAATTTGAATTTAAAAACTATACTAGGATGATATAAAATAACAGTAAGTTATCAAGTAATCTCAAGAACAAATATTTAGTCTACGGTCCCACTTTCTCTAAAAACGAATTCAAGCAAAACTATTCTAAAATTGCATGCACATATATACAAGGCAATAAAATAAAGAGCAGAAATTATCTTGAGGAAAAGAGAAAACGGTTTTACTAGGAGTTGGAAATGGTGCCATGACTAAGCTTGAAATAAAATTTAACATTGAGCTTTCTGACAGCCAAGGTAAAGAGGAAAGTACAATATAAAAAATTAGAATAATGTTAATTATTAGAAAATTTGAAAACAAGATTTGCCATCAAGATTAATGGTCAGGCATTGGAATTTTTTTAAAATCTTAAGCCAGGCCTTTTCTTTCTTTTTTTTTTTTTTGAGTTGGAGTCTCACTCTGTTACCCAGACTGGAGTGCAGTGGCCGCTCCCGGCCACTGCAGCCTCCACCTGCTGGGCTCCGGTGATCCTTCCGCTCCGCCTTCCAAGTAGCTGGAACTACAGGCACGTGCTACCACACCCGGCTAGTTTTTTGATTTATTGTAGAGATGAGGTCTCACCAAGTTGCCCAGGCGGGTCTCGAACCCGTGGTCTCAGGCAATCCACTCACCTCAGCCTCCCAAGGCGCAGGATTACAGGTTGAGCCACTGAGCCCGGCCAGACCTTTTCTATAATTTCTCATAATACTAATATTTTATGTTTCTTAGATTAGACATGCCTAATATATAAGCTTTTTTCCCTCAATCTGAATGTGAATATTTGAGTTCAGTTTATAATCCTATATGACATAGAGAAAGTTAAAGAATTGTTTGGAAATGTGATATCATCTAAGCCAATAATTTTTAAGAAACGATTCAAGTGATTTGAACCTGGAAAAAATATTGAAAATGTCTTTGTATGTAAATATAACTGGTTGAAAGCACAAAGGACTCTTTTTTATTTCTTCAGTAATGGTGGAAAATTATCAAGTTGTTGGTAATTTTCTGCTTGGGTATCTAGTCATTTGTGGATTATTTTTGTGCCGCATTTCCGCCCTGCTTTCTGAGGATCAAACAGAGTTTTCTAAGACAGAATAGTTTTTTATGTTCAAACAGAGACGGATGTAGGCAGCCCTTGGATCTTCCTTGGCGGGAAGGCTTTAATCATTTAGACCTGTAATTATTGAATAACTGACAGTGACAGGTAAGCCTTAACATCGAATACTATTTGCATATAACTAATTGGAATCTCACGTTTGGAAAGGTACCCTGTAATTGATACTGTAGTAAGCCACAAAATAGGCACTGTTTATTAAGACTCTGTTATATGTTAAGCCCTCTGGTAAATATTTTACAAGAACGATCTCATTTGCCTCAAACGACCTGAAAACACAAACACTTTTTCTTTTGGGCTCCATTCTGCCAATAAGTAAACTTGGAAAAGATCAGATTAAGTAACTCCCAAAGTCACAGAGCCAGAGAATAGCAGAATGAGATGCAAATGCTACCTGACTTCAGAGCCTGCGTTTTGGAGAAAAATCCGTTCCACTAAAACCAGAACCTCCCCTCGCCTAGAATTAAAGCAAATCCCCCCACCGCAAAAATAGTCTGTTTCTTTGAAAATATATGGTTTAGAGTCATTTATTTTGAGCGCTTCATCTTATCCTGTCTCTAACCTCTGTTTTCTGTTAGTTTTATTTTCATTTATTTTTCAATTTTTCAATTTTATTTATTTATTTATTTTGAGTCAGGGTCTCACTCTATCACCCACGTTGGAGTGCAGTGGCATGCTCACGGCCACCGCAGCCTCGACCTGCTGGGCTCCGGCGGTCCTTCTGCCTCAACCTTCCGAGTGGCTGGAACTACAGGCGCGTGCTATCATACCTAGCTTATTTTTGGATGGATTGTAGGGATGAGGTCCCAGGCTGGTCTCGAACCCCCGAGCTCAGGCAATCCTTTCGCCTCTGCCTCCCCAAGTGTTGGGATGACAGGCTTGCGCCACCATGCCCGGCTCTTATGTTATTTTTAAAAAGAAGACATGAAAACGGACAGTTTCTCATGTTACCCACGTGCACCTTCTTCTCCCCAGGAGGACTTCCCTAGCCATACCGCTCCTCTCCACAACTCTGTCCTACAGAGCAGCCTTCACTGAGCTCTTTAATTTACGAAAACCCGTCATCCAATCGTTATTGTCTACTCATTGTTTACTTGTGTTAAATTTTTGCCCCTCAAATTAACTGCGTAAGTGTATAACACAAATTAATTACCCTTTGAAAGTTATTCCTCTCAAAGTTGATTTCCTAAAAGATAGTTTTGTAAATATCAAGCAATTGCTTGACTGTTAACACCAAGAATATTAAAGTTCTTTGGTGAGTGCAGTGATATCTAGTTATGTTTATGCTTTATGATGATTATTAGAATTTTTATCAGAAAAATGATGTAGTTAGTAGCATTGTATAGATGCAGAATATATAATATTCTAAGTAGATATGTCATGGAAGCTATAAGAACATACAGTTAGTCTCACAAATGTTGAGAAATACAAGAGCCAAAAATGAAGTTGGCCAGCTGTTTTCTTCTGTTGTTTCAATCATGATAATATCAAGCTGTCCTTCTTAAGGGCACTTTTGCATCCTTGGTATTTACATTTAAAACGGCACCATTATTCTGAAATCAAATCTCATTGCTTATCACTGTTTCTTTTTGCCATCACTAGGCTCTCTGGTTTTCCATTTCCTTATTTTGATAACAGCCCTTGTGTTGCTAAAAAACATGCCTTTTAGCATGTGGAGTATTAGAATTAGAGATTTCATCCTGCAAACAAGTAGCATGTTTTTAAAATGATGATGACATGATAGATTCCTTGGAACCCTCTATCAAAAAGCCAGGCAGCATTTCATTTTCAAAAGTGTGAGAGGCATATGTGACCACTGAATCCCAGACACCAGTATATCCTTTTTATTGACATGATTAAGAATCTTGCTGTTAGTATTTGGATGTGTTTCATTTGAACCTGCCTGCACCTGTTCCCAGAGGGCAAACAATTGCCCGGGCTGTCACTCTTGTGACAAGTCGGCCCCATTTAAACTGCCAGCGAACAATTGCGTCGGCCCGCCTTGATGAATACACCGTGCTGAGCAGCCCTTGAGTGATAGAGCGCTACCGGCTGAGAGCTGACTAAGAGAGGACCCTGGTTTAGGAATGATGTGTGAGACTTCCTATCATTTACAAAGAGCGACAGCTTCCTTTACTCTGCATTTGTGTTGGCAGCCCCAGGCGCTAATTTGCCAGTTGAAAATATATTGTCAGAGACGAATGTTATAAGGTGGAGGGGAAAGGTCTCCAGCCGCTGCGAATGTACTTTTATGGACAGTTTGTATGATAGCGCCTATGAGGAAGAGGTCGACGGGTACAAAGTTACAAAGTTACAGTTAGACAGGAAGACTAAGTGCTGGAGTTGCACTCCACAGCAGGGAGGCCCAGCAAGTAACAGCAGAGTGTGATTTCGAGAGAGCCGGGAGAGAAGATTGCGAATGTTACTGCCACCAAGGAATGATACGTGTTTAAAGTGATGCATGTGGTCACTACCCTGATTTGATCATTATAAAATGTATACATGCATTATAGCTATATTCCATACATATATACAATAAGTATTTGTCAATTAGAAATTTTAGCATTAATTAATAAAAAGACTAAGTAGCTTCTTATGAGAAAGAGGAGAGAGAGAGAGAGAAAGAGAGCGATGACAAAGAGAGTGAGAAGGAACTTTTCCCAGAATATGAAGGAAAGAAAGCGAGACTTAAAGCAATTTTTTCTCTAGTAAGAAAGATGATGTCATGCGTGCTATTTTTCAGTCTGTTGAAGAATAGGCCTTATAGACTTTTAAAACACTAGAGTCACAATAATAATCCCAGAGCCACTTGCTTGACTTACAGACTTCAAGAATCTGATCCCCTTTTTTTTTCCGGCCTAACTATGGGCTGGAGGAGAAAGATTTAGGTGAAGTCTTCTCTTTCTGTGTTGAAATTCTACCTGGTGTGAAACTGCACCCTTAGGCTTCCGGATCAAATGTCTGCTCCTTGGATCAGGGAGGATTATCGGAAGGATTATAGATGGCTTCTGGTCAGAGACAGTATGTGTGATTTTTTTTGCATAGTTAATCAAACTTTAATTTTTTTAGTATTCCTCAATCCATAGTCTCTTTTTGATTGTTAAGGAAGGAAGTCAAGTCACAGTTTTCCGGTAAATACTTAAATACAGCACCATCCCCTAGTTTATATAAAACACTTTTACATGAGGTCATTCACTGCAGTTTTGGATCTGCCTTGCGTTTAACAAAGGCACTGCCTAGACTCACTGAGTGACATCTTGTGAATGAAGGGCTGAATGACTAGATTTATGGATAAATACCAAAGACATATGCAGTACAATGTGACACATGACTTGATTGTGTTCTCAATATTTTAACTATTTATTTTAATGTTTACAAAGTGCCCTTAAAGGTGAATATGGAGGGTATTTTACTATTTTCTTCTCCTCTGCTATATCTGCATTTGCTGGTGGATCTGTGTTCTTACAAAGTCATGTATATATTTGCCACACTGATGATTTGAGACATTTCAATGGATGATAATAATTATCAGTAGAAGGGTATATGCTCTCTCTTAAGACAAAATAGTTACTGTTCATGGCTGAAATTTAATAATTTCTACTTTTATTTTCATTAAGCACACATTCACTCTACACGATTTATTGAGTATAAAGCACTTGCCTAACTAGGTTTTATTGTACATGAAGATATTGATTGAGCGACAGTATCTGATATAAAATATAAACAGATTTTTATGAACTCATGAGTATGGTCAGGATAGAACTATTGTACAAGTAATAGCAGGATACAGAAATTCATGTGTCATGACTAATCTGAAGAAAATAGGAGCATCATTTGTGCAGATTTTGCTGTGAACCCTTGGACTACAGAATAGGAAAGAGAGACTTGTTTAGTGTTCGAGTTCAGAAGTATTTTGGATCTGTTGAGTTGAAATCCACAGCATGTCACTGGGGTAATCTAAATTTTAAATGGAATTTACCCTTCTGTTTGTACACTTAAATTGAGGTGTCTGTATGTGCTTCCACCTAATAAACCAAAAACAAAGTAGTCAAAATCAGGGCTTGGCCGGGCTCGGTGGCTCAGCCTGTAATCCCGTGCCTTGGGAGGCTGAGGTGAGTGGATTGCCTGAGCCCGCGGGTTCGAGACCTGCCTGGGCAGGCGAAACCTCATCTCTACAATAAATAAAAAAAACTAGCCGGGCGTGGTAGCGCGCACCTGTAGTTCCGGCTACTCGGAAGGCTGAGGCAAAAGGATCGCCGGAGCCCAGCAGGTCGAGGCTGCGGTGGCCGGAAGCGGCCACTGCACTCCAGTCTGGGCGACGGAGTGAGACGCCAACTCAAAAAAAAAAAAAAAAAAAAATCAGGGCTCTAACTGCAGAAATGGTGACTTCAAACTGTTGTAGTAAAGTCGTGCTTCATGCCAGGGGGTGAGAAAATGATGAAAACTAAGGTTAGAACTTGTCATTGGTTTAAAATAGACAGTAAGACTCTAGCAACCGCTGCTGAGAGAATAGTCTGTCATCACTGCTAGTAGAATGAACAGACCCCTTAATGAACATGTACAGTTGATTGTTGTCCACATGCAAGAGGAAGCAGGTGACTAGTTGTTCTGCATCTAGTGTGTATCATCTGCATGGAAGCAGGGCCCTGGGCTTCCTTTGTCTGGTAGAACATTGCCTGGCACATAGGAGGTTCTTAATATGCATTTAGTGGACAAAGGAAGTTAAGCAATTGGGCAGGAGCATGGAGGGCAGCTTAGAACCCCTTCTGGGAGGAGAGAGAGAGCAGAATTCATCCTGAATTTACTGGACGGTCTTGAGTGTGGATGTGTATGCAGTGGGCGGGCACCCTTGGTAAGGAATATCAGGCAGTATAAACAGTGAGAAACACTGAATACAAGCACACACGCGCGCACACACATGCACGCACACACACACACATTTTTGAGAGCGCTCACACAGTACTTGATAAATATTTGTTAAGTAACTGAATGACATGCATATTCTCAAACAAATGGCATCATAGTCAAAAATGGAAAGTGACCTCCAGAGATTAAAAAGAGAGGACGAACTATGTATTTCACAAGTTCTGATCCTTGGGGAGAACCAGTTCCTGTGTGTCATCCTCGAGTGGTAACAATGGAAAACTGGCTGAGAAATGGTGACTCTGGAACTGTGGGCACTTTCTACTGGAAAGGTCTTTAGACAGATAAAGGGGTCTTGGTTTTGTTACAGCATTACAAAAGAAGTGTGTTACTAATCTGGCTAATTTATAGTCAATAGACATTGGGGATTGTTGAACCTCTATAGGCCTCACTTTCTGGATCTAGAAAAAGAAGGTAATAACTATTCCATATGATTAAATGAGATGTTTACAAAGTCCTTATCTCATTGTTTGGTATATAATAGGTACAGAATCATGGTGGTTTTTCTTTATCTCCTCAATAAATGGTACCTGTGTGACTATTCTTAATATCAAAGAGATAAATTTGTTAAAACATACTACATGGATGATGTCATAGAGGAAAAAAGACTATAATGTATAAGGAACTTATCATTTCTTTTGATTAGGTTAAAATTTTTCTCATGTGATTTTGACGATGGTTGAGACCAGCAGTAGAGTTATCCTCATTTTGCTGGTGAGAAAAAAGGGATGTGGAGAAGTAAAGTAGCACAACCAGAGTGAAAGCTGATTAGTAGCTGGGTTGTCTTGTAGGATATGTTTTCTGTTAGTCTTATGTTGTGTGAAATGAGATTTTAAAAGTAACAATGCACAACAAGGGACAGCACAAGAAGGAATGACTATCGATGACATGCACAAGTAGGAACAGCTGTCAATGATATGCACAAGAAGGAACAGTTACCAAGGACATGCACAAGAAAGAACAGCTATCTATGACATGCACAAGAAGGAAGGGCTACCAATGACATGCGCGAGGAGGAACGACTACCGATGACTTGCACAAGAGGGAACACCCATTGATGACATGCACAACACAGAGCGGGTATCAATTACATGCACAAGAAGAAATGGCTACCAATGACTTGCACAAGAAGGAAAAGCTATCGATGACTTGCACAAGAAGGAACAGCTGTCGATTACACGCACAAATGGAACAGCTGCCAATGACATGCACAAGAAGGAACACCTATCGATGACACACACTAGAAGGAGTGGCTATTGATGGCAAGAAGGAAAGGCTATCTATTACACACACAAGAAGGAACGGCTACCAGCAACTTGCACAAGAAGGAACAGTTATCAGTGACATGCACAAGAAGGAGTGGGTATCGATGACATGCACAAGTAGGAACAGCTGTCAGTGATATGCACAAGAAGGAACAGTTACCAAGGACATGCACAAGGAGGAACAGCTGTCAATGACATGCAAAGGGAAGAAGGATTTGGAGAGTGGTTCACGTGAGAAGTCAGAGATCCTGCTCAGGCCATGGAGCAATGGGGCCAACATGCTGGCTTTGGCCAATGCCTCAGGTAATGAGCTCAGACCTTTTCCTGGCCCACATGCTACGAGGGCAGGATCTTTCAGCATCAGGACCAGCAGGGGACTCCGTAGGAGGCAGATTTGTTTATCAACACGCTACAAAGCTCATGTTTCCCTAGTAATGGCCTAGCAACTTCATATATCTGTTCTCAGAGTTCCTTTACATAGACATTTGCTGTGTTTCTAAGAGAGTACATAAAGTTAGTTTGGGTAAAATCCCATTCCGTGACCCCAGAGCTTTTTGAGCTTTTTTTGTAGCAAAGTCTTACCCCCGTGTCTGTTTGAAAATGAGAGCGAGAAGCGAGTGAAACTAAATTACACCGTGAGGTTAGAGAGACATTTGGAAATGGAAATGAGTTTATGTGGAAGGTCAAGTGCCCTCACCCCGTGGAGGTCACTCCTTCTCTTGATCTTTCTTCTCTGGTGGACTTAGTCAAAATTGAACCGGAGTGTGTTTCAGCCCCTTGAAATGAAATAACACCGTTGGCAGAAGTTACCAAAGAAAGATAGAGAAGCATTCATTTTTTTTATGTGAACAATTCCTAGAATCAAAAGTAGGAAGCATCATGTCAATATTCAGATGGAAGATATATTTTTGGAAGCTCAGAATAAGTATAACATTGTGTCCTAGTTAACTCAGCAGCTAATGAAAGCCATTGATTAAACCACTAGCAAATATGAGTTGTTTTTCTTTTTTCTTTTTTTAAATTTTTAAAATTTTTATTATTTTTATTTTTTTTTGAGTTGGAGTCTCACTCTGTCACCCAGACTGGACTGCAGTGGCCGCTCCCGGCCACTGCAGCCTCGACCTGCTGGGCTCCGGCGATCCTTCCGCCTCAGCCTTCCGAGTAGCCG
>CAUYQG010140947.1:0-16156 GCA_963574415.1 Tarsius wallacei
GCGTCTTCTTTGAAAGAGATTACCTCGTTTTACCTTCCTTTGTCACCTATTTCAGTCTAAGCAGATTCTAAGTAGAGTGAAAGCATTTAGACTCACGCGTGACTTCCATTTCCTGGTGTCTCCTGGTTTTATGTCACAGTACGTACCCGGGCTAGCAAAAGGGGCATTTTAAAGTATTTTTTAGTGCCGGGCTCGTTGGCTCAGCCTGTAATCCCGCTCTTTGGGAGGCTGAGGTGAGTGGATTGCCTGAGCCCGCGGGTTCGAGACCCGCCTGGGCGACTTGGCGAGACCTCATCTCTACAATAAATCAAAAAATTAGTCGGGGGTGGTAGCGTGCGCCTATAGTTCTGGTACTTGGAAGGCTGAGGTGGAAGGATCGCCTGAGCCCAGCAGGTCAAGGCTGCGGTGGCCGGGAGCGGCCACTGCACTCCAGTCTGGGTTTTGGAGTGAGACTCCAACTCAAAAAAAAAAAAAAAGACTGACGTCCTATAAAGCCACACCTATGTGAGGGTGTAATTTTCAATGGCCAAATATTTTACAAATGACTGCAAAAATGGCACCATAGCCTAGTTGAAAAAAAAAAGTCACAGTATCATCCATGAGTAATTTCTCCTTTTTTTTTTCTTGAGTCAGGGTCTCAGTCTGTCACCCAGGCTAAGGGGCAGTGACACGATTATGGCTCACTGCAGCCCCGACATCCTAGGCACAGACGATTCTCCTCAGCCTCCCAAGTAGCTGGGACTCCAGGCACATGCCACCATGCCCAGCTAATTTTGGTGTTTTTTGTAGAGATGAGGTCTGGCTGTGTTGCCCAGACTGGTCTTTAACTCCTAGGCTCAAACAGTCCTCCTGCCTCAGCCTCCCAAAGTGCTAGGATTGCAAGCATGAACCACCACACCCAGACTAATGTTTCCATAATTTTACAACGTATTAGAAAATGGGCACCCTCATACAACCCACTGTGGGGAGGCATATGCTGCTATTATCAATAAGTGCACAACATGATCTATCAAGCATCTTCTACGTGTCCAATATTGTATTAAGTATTTTACATGGTGTGTTCTTTTTTTTTTTTACACTTTTCTTTTTAGAGTCATGTGAGGAATTGTTGCATAGGTATATGGTGTGAAGGCGAGGTTTGGGATTCTTCCCACTCGATGGGGTGAGCA
The DNA here is from genome assembly GCA_963574415.1 of Tarsius wallacei. Lineage (NCBI taxonomy): Eukaryota > Metazoa > Chordata > Mammalia > Primates > Tarsiidae > Tarsius > Tarsius wallacei. The sequence goes on from CAUYQG010140947.1 coordinate 1,170, forward strand.
CGGTACCCAGCGGGTGGTTTTGCCTCCCTTATTTACCCTCCGTCCCTCCCTCCCTCAGGGTGCCCAGTGTCTGCTGTTCCCATCCGCATGACCAGTGTTTAGTACCCACTTACAAGTGAGAACACATGGCATTCAGTTTTTTGTTTCTGTGATAAATGATGATCTCCAGCTGCATCCATGTTGCTGCAAAGAACATGAGTTCATTCTTTTTCGTGGCCGTGTGGTATTCCATAGGGCATATGTACCCCCTTTTCTTTATCCAGTCCACTGTTGAAGGGCATTTGGGTTGGTTCTATGTTTTTGCTATTGTGAACAGTGCTGTAGTAAATAGTACAGGTGTCTTTTTGGTAGAACAATGGTTGCTCCTTTGAGCATATTCCCAGAAGTGGAATTGCTAGGTCGAATGGTAACTCTCTGTAGTTCTTTGAGAAATCTCCAAACTGCTTTCCACAGGGGTTGAACTAGCTTACATGTGGGTTGAACTGTCCCTATGGAGTATTACTGTCGTGTGTGTGTGTGTGTGTGTGTGTGTGTGTGTGTGTGTGTGTGTGAGAGAGAGAGAGAGAGACAGGGTCTTACTCTGTCACCCACGCTAGAATGCAGTGGTGGTATGATAGCTCTCTGCAGCCTTGAACTCCCGGGCTCAAGCAATCCTCCCACTTCAGCCTTCAGAGTAGCTAGGACTGCAGGTGCATGCCACGACACCCAGCTAGTTTTTTCTTTTTAGATTTTGTAGAGACTGGGTCTCGCTATGTTGCCCAGGCTGGTCTTGAGCTCCTGGGCTCAAGCAATCCTCTCACCTAAGCCTCCCAAAGAGCCTACGTCCATTTTTTAGAGGAGTAAACTGAGGCTTAGAGAGACTAAGAGGCTTGTCTAAGTTCCCAAGGCAAAGGTATCAGAGCAGATATGCAACCTCAGGTGAGTACCTACAGCTCTCCGGAGCCAGGCTGCCTCCCGGCAACACTGGGACGACACTTAGGAAGGCTTCCCAAACACAGTTGTTACAGAACACCTACACTTTTAAGGGGGAGATGACATTGCCCTCACTGTCCTTACTAGAGATAAGCAGGGAGCAGTGTCCACATCCTAAAACTACAAAAATGAACTACACAAAATAATAGGATCTTAGAGCAGAAAGAGGCTTTTGAGATGATTCAGTCTAATATCTTCATTGGGCTGAAAAAGAAACTAGATAGCATGTCCTCTAATTGTTGAGAGATACTGTTTTTATTCTGTTTATTTTAAAGATGCAGGCTACAATTTAGGGGTAGGTACATAAGTGGTCATCATACAGGTAAAGTCTGGACTTCCCTTTGGCCTCCACTTCGCCTGGTTTGAGATCAGGTACCTTCACTGATGAAGTGTGCCTCTCCCCCTCCTCCCCTGGCAGTGTCCCACTCCTGCCAATCCCTTTCTTACAGTATTATGATAAATGTTCAGGGTCCAGTTATGAGTGAGAAAAGTGGTACTCAGTTCGTTTCTGTGATAAATCACTGAATATTATAGACTCTAAATCCATCCAAGTTGCTGCAAAGTCCATAGTTTTGTCCTTCTTTATGGCTGCATAATATTCCATCATATATATGTACCATCTGTTTTTAATCTAGTCCATTTTTGATGGGCAGCACAGTTGGTTCCATGTTTTAGCTATAGTGAATAGTGCTGCAATAAACATGCATGTACAGATATCTTTTTTGTAGAATGACGTGAATTCCTCCAGGTATATTCCCAGAAGGGGGATTGCTGGGTCGTACGGAAGGGCGATTTTTAGATCTTTTAGGACTCGCCAAACTGTTTTTTCCACAGAGCTTATACTAGTTTACACTCCTACCTGAGCAGTGTAGAAGCATTCCTTTTTTGCCCACATCCTCTCCAGCACCTGTTGATTTTTGAGTTATTGGTGATGGCCATCCTGACTGGAGTTAGGTGGTATCTCAGTGTGGTTTTAATTTGCATTTCTTTGATGATTAGAGTGACTGAGCATTTTTTTTCTTTTTCTTTTTTTTGGAGTCGGAGTCTCACCCTACTACCACCCAGGCTGGAGGGCAGTGGCCCAATTACCACTCACTGCAGCTTCGACCTTCTGGGCTCAGGCAATCCTTCCACTTCAGCCTCCCAAGTAGTTGGAACTACAGGTGTGCATGCCACCACAAGCAACTAATCTCACCATGTTGCCTATGCTGGCCTCGAACTCCCGGGCTCATGTAATCCTCTCGCTTCAATCTCCCAAAGTGCTAGGATTACAGACGGGGGGAGCCACGGCGCCCAACTGAGAGGCAACTTTCAAGATTTACCTTTTAGAGTTACGCTTGTGGACACTTCACATCTTAGTCTAGACCAAGGGAGGAAAGCCCCTGGCCCAGAGAGCAGGAGTTGTAGACTGGTAGGCGCTGGATGGGTGTTTTGGCAAATTTATTCAAACTAAGGAAACATTCCGCTCCCACGCCACCCTGTGTTGCCACCACAGACAATGGCAGCTTCCTCCTCCCTCTGTCCCTCAGGGGGTTCCCAGGGCTGTGAGACAGGGGGAGGGAGAGGTTCCTTCTTAGTCCAAGTCTCCACGCTAGTTCCATGAACAGGAAACTGGGAAGGCGGTGGCTCTGCCACTTCTAGAAAAGAAAAGAGGATTGTTCCTTCTGAAGTTTTCTCCCGCGCATAAGGCCCGGTTTACTCCCAACTGACTGATAATTGAATATTGTCTCTTCTCGATTTTAAATGGAAATTCAAGACACCACTACCCTCTCTGAAAAATCTGCTCTCGGGCAGACTGCCATGATCAACAGTAGTAAGTAAATAGTCCCTGTAAAGTAACTGTGAGTTTCTTTTCCTCAAGCCAACACATGAATTTAATTTAGGATATGAATGAGCATTGTAAACACATGGATATTACCTACTATTTTTTCTTTTGAGGATAAAGAAAAATTAGTTTTTTAGCCATAAAGTGTAATTTGTTAGTATAATATAAATGACTCTATACTTTGTTATTCATCTCGGCCAAGAAGCAAGTCTATGAAAGGACAAACTTACAGTACTCATTAGATTGTTAGCAATTTATTATTAAAACAAATAGCCTCACCTGTATCACTTCAGTCTCCGAGGCCACAGATGGTGTATTTTTGTCATCAAGCCTCAAAGTATATTTTCCCCATGGAATTCTAAGGATTCTCTTTACAAACAACTAAGGTTTTTGAAAATTCCCTTGTAATTTGGTGGTAGTATGGCGATACAGACAAGTTGTCCGAAAGTCCTTTGATGTTCGGAAGCTGTCCTGTCACCTATCCTTGGTATTTGAATGAAAGAAAGGTTACGGGTGGAACCCCCATATCTGGAGTCCTTTCCTTACGCTCCAGTCTCCAAAATGATGAAGTTGCAAGTTTTGCTCATGCAGGCGCCTCAAGCCTGAGTCTCAGCTCACTCCCTTCCTCCTGGAAGCTTTTCCCAACTCCCAGCAAAGGAGAGGACCTCACCTGCCCTCACAGTTTGTGCTCCAAGGTAGGTCATGGCTCAATCATCACCTCTGCTAGAATGTGAACGTGAACAGACTCGAGATCGTGCCAGTCTTGTTCACCACCCTGTCCCCAGAATGTAGCGCAGTGCTAGGAATTCCATAAATACCAGAATGCCTCTGCAGTCTACTGAGCCCTTGCTCAGCATTTGATATTCTAGAAAACCTTCCGCTCCCCCTTCCTGAAAGCTTCCCTCTCTCACCCTCCTCTTGAGCTTCTTCCCCCATTTTCACTGTTCTTCCGATGGCTTCTGCCCTACCTTCAAGCTTGACCCCTACATTTCAGGCCAGTCTATCATCTCCCTGCCAGAACATGGTAGGCACTTGATAAACATGCTTTGAATGAATGAATGAATGATGAAGTCATTGTTTCAGTCTGTCGGAGTTCTCACGCCCACGTCACAGAAAAGCCAAGACACTGACAATAGTCATGTCTGTAGAGAAAGGGTTCAATACCGCAAAACAAGGGGGATGAGAGTCTTGGGCTAGGGTTTTTTAAGGAGTAATTTGGCGGGCAGGGGACCAGGGAATGGGCAGTGCCGACTGGTTGGAGATGAAGTCATGGGGGATGTCGAAACTGTCTTCATGGGCGGAGCCAGTTTCTGGGAGGAGGTCACAGGGCCAGCAGAGTCAGCTTCTTGGTACGTGTCCTGGGTCCAGGTGGGATCTCGGGTCCATCAGATCGCGAAGTCTGAAAAACATCTCCAACACCAGTCTTGGGTTTTACAATGGATGCTATCTAAATAAGTCCCAGGACCATTGGAAACTGACCCTGAGCATCAAGCCATGACAGAGCTACCTGAGTAGGAAGGGACATGGGAGGGAGAAGCCTGGAGATTAAAGCTGCTCCAGTCCCGGCCGAAGGGACTTCAGGATGTCATCGAGGAGATCTGTGCAACATTATGCTCGAGATCTGTGCAACGTTAGGCTCGCCGCTGAAGAGGAAATAAGTTCAGCAACCTCATGGGCAGCTTTCCCCCTCCCCAGGGGTCAGGGCATAAAGATAATCAATTGTTTTCTATCAAAGTGAAAGAACAGATTTGTTCATTTCTACCCAGATCTGCAGTCTCGCAGGGCTCAGGTCTCCCCTTGAGCTTTGATCTTGTACATTAATTTTTCCTACATTAATTTTACTTGGGTGTGATTTCTTCATGCTTTTGACTCTCTTTGGGAAATGCTAACCACCTCCACATCTTCAATGACCACGTTAAACTGATGCCGTCTAAGTAGCTATGTCTAAACTACCTTTCTCACCTTGGCAACAGGCCTACATCTCCAAGAGCACCCTTATGTCAACATGTTCTCAACTAAACTTAGGATGTCCAACTAAACACAGCAGATTCATCACACATAATGATCTTATTTCCCTTCCTGCTAAGATGATGGCCAAGAAATTTCTTTAACAGAAAAAAAGTGGCAACCCCCTTGGGTCCCCTCCCACTGTGGGAGCTTTTCTGTCCTCTCAATAAATCCTGCTTTTTAAAAAAAGAGAGAGAGAAAAAAATACAAGTTGACAAGAGCAAAGAGAACAGAATACAATGGCTAATCAAAGATTCCAACAAATGTTTGGATGGTGGAGAGTCGGTGGAGTTGAGATAACTGAGTTATGAGAGGCCTGGAGTTGGGACAGTATGGATGTAGTATTTTTTCTCACCTTTTTTTTTTTTTTGAGTCGGAGTCTCACTCTGTTGCCCAGGCTGGAGTGCAGTGGCATCCTCACAGCCACTGCAGCCTTGACCTGCTGGACTCAGGTGATTCTTCCACTTCAGCCTTCTAAGTAGCTAGAACTATAGGCGTGCGCCACCATGCCCAGCTAATTTTTTGATTTATTGTATAGATGAGGTCTCACCAAGTTGCCCAGGCTGGTCTCGAACCCCTAGTCTCAGACAATCCTCTTGCCTCAGCCTCCCAAAGAGCTGGGATTACAGACTTGAGCCACCGCGCCCAGCCTGATTTTGCTCTGGGTGCCTTTTTCCTCTTCCTTTTCTCTTTTACCATTTAAAGGCTGCTAACTTCTAAAATAAATACTACCAAAAAAAAAAAAAAAAAAAGAGAGAGAGAGAGAGCTGATTCAGCCTGTAAGCACTCAGCAAATGGAGGCCTTGCAGAGAGAGAAGCTTCTGTACTCACTAGATGGACTGAAATACAGGCAGTGACCGTTTACTACGTAATGAACTGTGACACAGAGGGCCACCTTTCCAGATTCCACAAGGAATACTGGCAGCTGGGCCCGTACCTCCCTGGAAGCACAGAAGATCCTTCTCTGGGAAACTGACGAGACCAAGAGAGATGGACTTCCTGGTATTGGGACATCTACCCACAACAACAAAAGAACCTGCCTCTGGCCACATAACTTCCATTCAGCCTTTCATGCCTTGTTCTGACATAGGAACAGACAGGGATTCCCATTATGAATATAAACGTCAGACAGGGATTAACAAACATTTGAGGGAAACCTCTAATGAAACCTCAGAAGAAGAGAAAGCAAAGAAAAAAAGCATCTGGGGGAATCCGAGTCAATTAAGAAAAAGAAAAAAAAACACAATTAATGACCTTAGAGATGGGGAAAGATATTACATCCATAAGGTAAGAACAGGATGCTATAAAAAAGGAATAAACATAAAAGGATATTTGGAATTTAAAATAAGGTAGCCGTTAAGACAGCTATTCAAGAATTAGAAAATAACATCAAAGAAATCTCACAGAAAGTAGTCCCCCTCACCATCGTAGTTGGGAAAAAAGCAAGATAGGAGAAAAACATTTTTTATAAAATGGAGAATTGGCCAGGCGTGGCCAATAATCCCAGCACTTTGGGAGGCTGAGGTGAAAAGATTGCCTAAGCCTGCGGGTTCGAGACCAGCCTGGGCAACTTGGTGAGTCCTCATCTCTACAATAAATCAAGAAAAATTAGCCAGGCTAGTGGCACAGGCCTGTGGTTCCAGCTATTTGGAAGACTGAGGTGGAAGGATCACCTGTGCCCAGTAGGTTGAGGCTGTGGTGGCCGTAAGCGTGCCACTGTACTCCAGCCTGGGCGACAAAAAAAAATAGAGAATTGATTTAGGAAAACTAATAATTGCCTAACAGGATTCTAGGGAGGAAAAATGGAACAGAGAATATTTTGGGGAGAGAATTATCAAAGAAATATTAAAATAAAATACCCCCATGGAGCACAGCAATGAGGTGGTGAGCAGTGAAGCAAAGTGAACTGCTGTTTTTCAACAAAAAACTTTTAGTTCTCCCTGAGTTTTAAACTGTATACATATGTTACTTTGATAAGCAAAGTTTATTTAAACAAAGTTTTTCTCTCTCTTTTTTTAATTATAGAGACAGAGTCTCACTAAGTTGCCGAACCTGGTCTTGAACTCTTGGCTCAAGTGATCCTCCTACCTCAGCCTCCCAAAAACAGAATGGGAAGGATTTCCCATTTCCTTCTTCCCTCAGAACTCCCAGCTGTTCTGAAGATTATCCCATCGGACCATATTAGCCAACAGTGCTCCCTTTGACTGTCACCTGGCTAGTCAGTTATCCTGGGTCACTGAAATTCTAGCACCTGGTTCACCTACTACCTGCCTTCATGATTTCTTTTCTGTGGATACTGAAATTACCAAGACTACGACAGAAGTCATGATAGAAATATATATATGTGGGTGTGTGTGTGTGTGTGTGTTTTAGTGATAGAGTCTTACTGTGTTGCCCAGGCTGAGTGCTATTCACAGGCGTGATCACAGCACACTACCGCCTCGAACTCCTAGCCTCAAGTGATCCTTCCACCTCAGCCTCCCAAGTAGGTGGGACCGCAGGGCATCCTCCACCACGTCTGTCTCTGGCCTCTAACCTTCTTCATTTCCTCAACTCCATTTGGACCACCCACTGCCATGGTCACCCATCTTCTGGCTCTTGTCATCACTACCCTCTAGTCACTAGCTCCACACCTCCTGCCTCCTCCACACACCCCAAACCCAGCCTCCATGATGGCACTAGAGGCGTGCATCCACTGAAGACCTCTTCCTCACCATCCGACACCCATCCTGTGGAAGTACCATATGTCAGTACCACGGCCACTCCCTGGAGAGCACTTTGACCGCTTTGTACCTTTCTCCCTCCATCCTACATGTCCAACCCCAACTAAACCTTAATCTGGGACTAAATGCAAGTAGCCAAACTTTTCTCCAGAAACTGCTGACTGGTCTTTATGACCAAAAATATCCAATGGTAAACAACATGGCCCAACAGTCGCACTGATTTCTCTGGCAAATTTTTCTCCTTCTCCAAAATGCTTATTTTTCTCATGCCGTTTCCTTTTTCCTCAAATATTTAACGCCTCATTCTATCCCTCTGCTGGGATCCTGCCTTCCCTTCATACTTTGCAGAGAAATAACAAGCTGTTTGACAAGAGCCGCCTGAATCATCTTCTTACCACCCATGGTCTCAGTCAGCCACCTCTGAACCTACACGCACAAATCTGTTCTCCCTGTTAAAATGGAGGCCATGTCCTTGCTTCTGTATAAGCCAACATTCTTGCTATGGAAGAACTGCATTCCTAAAATCATCACTGATTCTTCCTAAATCTTAGGTCCCCTCTTTCGACTGGGTCATTACCATCAGCAGAGAAATATATTTAATATCACTCATCTGCCAGGTACAGTGTCTCGCACCTGTAATCCCAGTAATTTTGGGAGGCCAAGGCAGGAGGACTGCTTGAGCTCAGGGCTTCAGGACCAGCCTGGGCAACATAGCAAGACCTCATCTCTAAAAAAAAAAAAAAATTAGCCAAGTGTGGTGGCAGGCGCCTATAGTCCCAGCTACTTGGGAGGGAGGCTGAGGCGGAAGGATCACCTGAGGCCCAGGAGGTCAAGGTTGTGGTGAGGCCTGATTGTGCCACTATACTCCAGCCTGAGTGACAGAGTGAGGCTCCTGGCTTGAAAAGAAAACAAAAAACAAACAAACAAAAATCCATTTGAGTAAAACACACAGAAAATGTCCTTGACCTTCTATCTTCTTCCAGCTCACATTCACATCCATTTATCTTCTCTTCACTATACAACTTGTTCAGAGTTGTCCTTAGTTAAGGTTGCTACTTCCTTATCTCCCATTCTCTCTTCAAGCTATTTGATTCTAGTTTCTGACTGGTGTTTCTTATCATATTTATGATCTAAGAGAGGAAATACCGTCATTAAGCTTGAACTTTAGTCCCACGGTCTGTGTTTTCCAAGGTGTAAAAGCAAGACAACTTCTCCGTATCTCCGTTTCCTCAACTATGACATGAGGATAATAAAAGCAATGCTCTCATAAGGTTGTTGTGAGGATTCAAACGGCAAACACAAAAGCATAAGAATTCCAGGTGGACAGAAAGGATCCAACACCTGCATGCTATGGTGGTCAAAGTGACTTTCCTTCATCTGTCTAATAAACTCCAGTAATGAAGGCTCATTTTTTCTCTCACCTCTCAAGCTGCACTCTGTTCGTGGCTTCAGTGACACTGTCTCCATCAGTTTCTTCCACTCCACTGGCCGCTTCATCTCTAAACACTGGAATACTCAGTCCTTTCTTTTGACTGTCTAGCCGCTTCTTTTCTCCTCGCTCACTCTTTCTTTTTTTTTTTTTGAGTTGGAGTCTCACTCTGTCGCCCAGACTGGAGTGCAGTAGCCGCTCCCGGCCACCGCAGCCTCGACCTGCTGGGCTCCAGCGATCCTTCCGCCTCAGCCTTCGGAGTAGCTGGAACCGCAGGCGCGCACTACCACGCCCGGCTAATTTTTTGATTTATTGTAGAGATGAGCTTTCTCTCTTTCTTGAGTAAGGGTCTCACTTTTAAGTCACTCAAGTCAGGCTGGAATGCAGTGGCATGATCATGGCTTACCACAGCCTTGACCTCCTGTACTCAGGTGATCCTTCCACATCAGCCTCCCAAGTAGCTGGGACTACAGGTGCACACCACCATGTCCGGCAATTTTAAAATTTTTTTTGTAGAGAAGAGGTCTTGCTATGTTGCCCAGGCTGGTCACCAACTCCTGGGCTCAAGCAACCCTTCGGCCGTGGCCTCCTCAAGTGCTGGGATTAAGGCGTGAGACACCATACTTGGCCTAGCCTAAGTAACCTGATCGAATCCCACAGTTTTAAAAGCATCTGTGTGCTGATGTTACTCAAATTTATACCTCCAATTCTTGCTCTCCCCTGAGCATCTGACATATATGTAACCACCATTTCCACCAGGACATTAAGTTGGTATCACAAACAACACATCCAAGACAGCTTTTTTTTTTTTAGAGTTGGAGTCTCACTCTGTCCCTTGGACTGGAGTGCAGTAGCACGCTCCTGGCCATCGCAACCTCAACCTGCTGGGCTCCAGCAATCCTTCTACCTCAACCTTCCAAGTAGCTGGAACTACAGGCACATGCTATCATGCCCGGCTAATTTTTGATGTATTGTAGAGATGAGGTCTCGCCAAGTTGCCCGGGTGGGTCTCGAACCCATGGGCTCAGGCAATCCACTCACCTCGGCCTCCCAAAGTGCTGGGCTTACAGGCTGAGCCACCGAGCCTGGCCCCAAGACAGAATTCTTAAAGACCTCCAGCCAGCCCACACACCTGCTCCTATCAATCTTCCCATTGCTGTTCTAGTTATCATTCACCCAGACACTAGAAGTCACATCCGATTTTTCCTCCTTCTCCCAATCTGACATCCAGATGTCAGTGGTCCTGTTTGCCCCACCTACAAAATGTGTCCCCAGTTCATCTCTACTTCTTACCACTTCCTGCTGCCATCTTTAATCCAAGCTGCCATGGCCTCTCTGCTGGATGCTACAAAGTCCTCCAAGTGAGTGTCCCTGATCCCATTCTTGCCCGACAGGCCAATTTCCTCACAGCAGTTAGAGCAATCTCAATGAACAAACCAGATCTTTTTTTTTTTTTTTTTGAGTTGGAGTCTCACTCCGTTGCCCAGGCTGGAGTGCAGTGGCACGCTCACGGCCACCCCAGTGTCGACCTGCTGGGATCCGGTGATCCTTCCCCCTCAGCCTTCCAAGTAGCCAGAACTACAGACGTGCACTACCACACCCGGCTAATTTTTGATGTATTGGTAGAGCCCACGGGTTTGAGGTCTCGCCAAGTTGCCTGGGCTGGTCTCGAACCCATGGGCTCAGGCAATCCCCTCACCTTGGCCTCCCAAAGTGCTGGGATGACAGGCTGAGCCCCACCGAGCCCGGCCACAAACCAGATCTTATCAATTCCTTGCTTTAAGTTTTCCAGAGGCTTGCCATGACAATTACAATAGCACAAAATTCAAACTGGTAAAAATTCATATATACACATATGAATAATCAATGACTGAACAACTTTAGTCTTATTAGGATGATAGTTGTAGCTAAAAGGTAATCTACTCTGTGAAACCGAAGGTTTATTAGATAGAACAACAATATCTAAAACCCCCAGGAATTCAGGCCTATGTTCACTATATGAGTTCTTACACACAAGATTATTGCTACCCTGGCAAATTCTCCATTCTCTCTGTAGGTAAATGTGCTCAAGTGGAATGATCACCTGGAAGTCTCACTGTTATCCGAGAGGTTCTGAGAAGTATGGTCAGGCCTCTAAATCTCAGCGGTATTTTGACCCAACAAACTCTACTGTCAGGAATCAGTAGAGTTTGTTGGGTCCCACAGTGAGCTTTCTTAGACACCTGCTGACACGAATGCCCTTCAGAGATCTTGCTTCTGTTGCTTTGCACTGACCAACACCACTGCAGAGTACCAGACATCTGGATGGCTCATCCGGCAGGAACAGGGAATATATTCTTAATAGGCATTGCTTTTAAATGAATACGCTGACTCTTACATCGCCGTAAGAAACTTTCATTTCTTGATCATCCCTAAAAAATATGACAGACATTTAAAATGTAATAGAAAGTATGGAGTGCTAGTTTGGTAATCATTTGCACTACTATCCTTAAAAAGTATTTATGAATAAGATCTGTGATATTCACTTCAGTAACATATCACTTAACATTTGACTTTGAATATTTAAAAAAATGCGCTGATAACCCTAATTTCAAAACTAGCAACCTAATTGTCATTAATGTATACATATTTTTGAAGTGTAGCAAAATATTATTAGTGTCTCAAGATGACTACACATCAAAGAACAGAGCACAAAACAATGTTTTTAAATTTTCCTTTGAGGCTGGGCACAGTGGCTCATGCTGTAATCCAGCACTTTGGGAGGCCGAGGCAGGACTGCTTGAGCCATGGAGTTTGAGATCAGCCTGGGCAGCATAGCCAGACCTCATCTTTACAAAAAAATTTTAAAAATTATCTGGGCATGGTGGCGCATCTGGAGACCCAGCTACTTGGGAAGTATCACCTGTACCCAGGAGGTAAAGGCTATGGTAAGCCATGATTGTGCCACTGCACTCCAACCTGGGTGATACGGCAAGACCCCGACTCAAAAAAAACCCAAAAAAATGTTCCTCTGAAAACCCCAACTCATACTTTTTTATTACAAAACATGCCTCCAGTTAGTTAATTTTAAAATATCCACACAGGGAAAAATACACCAAAGCCATCAACAGAGACTGTTTTTGATTACTCTAGGACTCTAACCCATTTAGGTTCTTATAAGAGTTATTTCAATTACACAGTTTAGAAATACTTGCTTGAACACATTAACCCTAATCTTATTATGGTCATAAACATAAACTAATCACAGGAAAAATGGGAAAAAAAAAAAAAGACAAATTGGCTTTATTGGTATTAGCATGTAGTTTAAATTCAAACACAATTGTCACATATTCAGTCAATTATACTGCAAAACAGTATGCCAAAGTCAATATTGAAAGGTTCAAGCAAAACAAAATGTAGAAAATATCTTCCCCAATTAACTCTAAGGACTCCATATACAAATGCAAAAATTGGTACCTGTCTATATTCTGAGCAGTAAGAAACAATTTCTAATTTTAAAATTAAATAGCTCCAGGTAAAAGCATGCCGTTCCCACGTGTGCTATCTCTGTATTCTGCACAGAGTTCCCAGGCAAAGGTTGCTCCTGGCTTTGTGGATGGTCAAAGAGGAGGGCTGGTGCGGCTGGCTTTTCATAGGCCTTTTACTCTTTCTCGATGAGGGGTCCTTAGCTTCTCTGGAAGGGGGCATGTGAATTGGTTTCCATGGAATTGGGTTATAAAAGGCTGGCTCTGGATAGGCATTTCCACTGTAAAAACCTAAAATTATTGAAAAATAATTTTATTTCTTGGGATCAAAAAAAGCACTTAATTTAAAATTCCTAGAAACATGTTAAAAAGTCAAGTGGGCAAAATATAAGTGAATGTAGCAATTTGACTCATTAAAAACTCAACTCTTGAATATTTTCAAAGAAGTAATACTTCCCAAATACAGTAAAGCTTACAGTAACAATTAAAACACAAAAAATTCTAAAATCCAAATAATGTTAATGTTAAAATCTACATAAATAAAAATTCCCATAAAAATTTTACTACAAAATTAATTTTAGAATCCTTAAATTGAACACCCTCATTTTCTTAGCTCCGTCTGGGAAACTACTGGTTGTGCACTTGTCAGACACTAAAGTATAAAGAAAAAAATCTATTTTCAAATGTAGTTACAGTGACTAAAGACTCTTGTTTAGAATCAGAGAAATCTGATTGTCACTCAATCAGACCTCACGATATCACCGTAATTTTGATTGCTAATTACACTGTGATGCCTGCCACCTTGTAACCATGTGCATGAAGAACATTTTGCAGATCTCCAAATCACTACAGTCACAAACACTGTCTTATTTCATAATCTATGAAAACGACATGAGCATAGAGACATGAGTAGAGCACTTGCAGACAAACATGTTGCTCGTTAAAACTCACAAAAAATGCAAAAAAGGATGAAACAATCCAGGATTTCAGCAACTAAATTCTAGCCAATATTTAAATTCCCACCTAAACTTTTAACTTTCCTGTGCAATCAGTAGGGTAAAGCACTGCTCACTGCCCTCTCTTCCAACAAGAAACAGAAGGCACAGGCCGCGTCAGTAGCTGTAGCTGGAACGGGTGACCCTCGTGGCATGCGAGAGGCCTCATCCTGACAGCAGGAATGTGTCTTTCAGACACTGGCAACCCCCTTTGCATAGATATGTCAACACTCACTTCACCAAGATGGTCAAAACAAAGTCTGGAATATGTTCCATTGTGTGAACAAAACAGAATGGGAGTATTTTTAATAATAAATCACTTAAACAAGTGAAGGCGGCTGTCAGCAAGGTATGAGCTTCCAATGTGAAGCACAAAGAAAAAACTTGCACTGCCATTTACAGCAGTCCAAGCCTCCAGGCCGTCGGTTCTGTGTCTGTTCACGTGCTGTCTAGTATTCCACACAGCACAAAGAATGTGCCCAAGACATGGGAAGGCTCCCCAGAGAAGGTTGAGGGGGGCAAAATGACCCCTTAAATAGATCCTGATAAAAGTTTCATCATCGAAGAAACGTAAGAGAACTTCACTTCTTAATGTTAGAAATCATTACTTTAAAGCTGAAGTCTGCAGTTTTGCAACTACTGCTTTTAAGAAATGCACATATCTGATTTATTGAGAATGACAGTAAATGTGTAGTATCTCCATAGGAACATAGTATAAGATAATCTTCCAGAAAATAGTAATTTGAAAGAAAAATGATTTTTACACATTTCTATTTCTGTCAAAAGGAAACAAAATATATAATACTTGCTTCTGCAAACCATATTTATGCAAGCCGCATAACATAAAAACCAACCTGTAAGCTTTCCATTGGCATAACCATAGCTCTTTGCAGCTGGACGAGGTTTATTTTTTGCATTTTCCAACCATTCCTTAAACTTTTTTTCTGCAATTTCCTTTTTCTCCTGTAATTCAGCTTGCCGTTGTTTTTCTTTCTCCTTAAAACGACAAGACCGAACAATTTCCAGGGATATTCTGTCACTGAACATTCCTTTTGAATTCTACTGATTTCTTTTCTCCAGTAGCTTCCCACTCCATGGCTTACGGGCCACAATACCGAATCATGTTTTTATGGTATGAATACAAAATTGAGCATGGTTGGGAATGTGATATTAAGGTTTCTACCTCTAAATGAGACATTCAACCCACAAAGAAAAAAAGCAATTTGCTGTTTTAAAAAACAATTGTAGCTTATAATATGGTAATAAGATTTTTCATAAAAGTGCATTGAAAAACATATAAAAGAAGTAGCAAGTTTTGAGTTTGACTGAAAAAATATCAACAGGCTTATTAAAATTTCTTAACCTAATAAAATCACAAATGCATATTCATTTGCTCAAGAGAACAGGGATAGCTTCATGTATTTACTTTATGCTAAGATGGTGCCAATTTTCTATCAGATACTTCTAAGATGTAGTCGACATATATAAACACCAAAGCCATGTATTCCAACTAGCCACTTTAATAAAAATACCTTTTCTTTCTTCTTCTTCTCATATTCTTCAGCATTTTTT
>CAUYQG010140950.1:0-17368 GCA_963574415.1 Tarsius wallacei
AACTTGGCAAGACCTCATCGCTACAATAAATAAAAAAAATTAGCCAGGCGTGGTAGCGCACCCCTGTAGTTCCAGCTACTTGGAAGGCTGAGGCGGAAGGATCGCCAGAGCCCAGCAGGTCGAGGCTGCGGTGGCCGGGAGAGGACACTGCACTCCAGTCTGGGTGACAGAGTGAGACTCCAACTCAAAAAAAAAAAAAAAAAGAAAAAGAAAAGAAAGAGCCCTATAATCTATTCTTTATTGCATTTTGTTTAAAGTAAGTAACACAAAAAACGTAAATGCAACTTGGCCCTTGCATCTGTTTCTTTGATAATGTGCCTTCCGTTTAGGAGACCATCTGGGTTCAAATCTCTGCTTTGTTCTTCATAATTTAAAGGCCTTTTTGTACATACATGCATTCAAGTATAAACTGGGTCTTACTGAAAGATTACATGAAATCGTACATAAAAAAACTTGTAGCAGTCCCCACTTTTGGGAAATATTAAGATCGCGATCTTTGACTTCCAAAAGGACTTAATTTAGGTCTCAGTAGTATTATCTACTTAAGATTAAACTAATTTGCTATAAACTTTTTAAAAGTTGCTGTGAGAAATATTTTTAAGTTAACAAAAAGTACCAAACAATGCTTGCTGTTTTTATTTTTTTTTCAAAAAAGTATTTTGGAGTTACTTCTTTTTAGAAACTGAAAAGTAATGTAACGTACATAATGAAGAGTTAATAGAAAGTTACACTTTTCTTAAACTAAACTTATACATACATATGCATATTACACTCATCTCCCATTTAAAATTCTTCTCCCAAACGGAAATGCTCATCTTTACTGTGGCACAAAGATAGCATTAGAACTGAATGTTAAGCCACTAAAATTTTAAATTTACGTGAAAGTAATACTTACAAGTATTATTACTAGGTGTTCCAATTATGCTGAGCACTTTTTTCCACAATCTATTGAAGATGTGAGGGAATTTTGTTCTCAATATTGATCCTTTAGAGTGTAGTTTAGTCATTATATCCCTATAACTACAGCTACTGCCTCCTATCAAACCTGGGCAGAGTACTGTCAGGCAGGAAGGGACCAGGAAAAGAATCTAGTAACACTGAGAGACTAATATTATAATAACTTATCTTCCGGAGTACCACAAGAACTCTCCAAAATATCCTTTCACAGTGGACCCAGAGGAAATTAAGTGTTCATCTTGCTTTGTAGGTAGAAATGGGTTATTCAATGTTTTATAACTGAATGTACAAGTAGAAAATGACTGCTTAGCATTGCAACAATTATTATGAGATAAGCGCTTGGCACTGCTATAAAAACAGTCATTTACTGTGAGGGAAAATAAACCGTGTCATGGTAACTTCACTTAACGTGAAAAAACCTCACGCAAAGTTGGTATTTCAATATAGTACTTCTAATGCAAGTATAATTATTTTGCAGACTATAATGCAGTCTATATTTTTTTTTTTGCAAAGTATCAGTTCTTCCCAAGATATAATCAAATACATTTCAGTTATGGGTCCTAATGTGTTTGCAATACTTTTAGATGAATTACTTTTCACGGTACAGGCATGTCCCAGTTTAGGATTTCTATATCAATCCATTCATGAATTTACTTATTCAATTAATATCTATTAAGTAGCTAGTAAGTAGCAAGGAAAAGGGTTATTTGAAAACTTGCTGTTTGGAACAGTCATATTTTTTACTGCAATAGTGTTAAGCAAGATTGCATCTCCACTGCAATCTACAACATGAACTTTACGTCTACCAAAGTGTGTTGTGCAGTAGAACAATTTCATCTCTTCCTAAACACCATGGCTTTTCACAAAAAAACGGAATCAGAATTTACACCTCTGAAGCAAGAACTGAATATGCCTCTATTAGAAATAATTCTACGACATAAAAGACTTTCATACTTATGGACCCCAAGTACACATCTTCTGACTTATAATCAGACAACAGGGCAAAATATTTGAAGTCAGGTGCCTTCTAGGAAATTCAAGATACACACGCTTGACCCATAAAGATTAAAAACAAGAAGATATGATTTCCATATCTTATCAGTCTTATTTCTATCTATATGAGAGAAGGCAACTCTATAGGTCCATTTTATTTTCAAGAAAAGAACTGGAGTTTTATTAAACACAGGAAGTCTACAAGCTGGGGACAATATTCAAGCATTTCTGACATTTAGCAAAATAATCAGCCTCTCCTGATTTGTTTTCTTGTTTATGAGATGGATAGAAATTTTCCCTATCTACTCCTTTGGACTGTTGTCAGTCTTAAGTAATGCAGTACGCATAAGCTGGTCAGCATTATGGCGAATCCCAAAATACAGTCATTCAAGTTTAGCTCTTAATAGGTATGGTATTCTTTTCTGAATGATGGAAATGCTCTGGACTTATATAGAGGTGATGTCTGCACAACCTTGTGAATATACTAAAAACTACTGAATCGTGTGATTTAAAATGGTCAATTGAGTTTTATGTAAAATATATGTTAATTATAGTGTGAAACAATAAACAAAAGAGGTTACCTATGATTGTATTTATTATAATGCCAATTAGTAAATCCAAAATATTTTGTACATAGAATAAGGTATTTTGTTTTGTTTTAAAGTAGTATGACATTCAAGTCTGTAAAAAAAATAGTTTTGACACAGTAACAGTTTTAGTTATACCATAAAACATAATAACAGTGGACAAGGTTAGCAGCGGGTAGGGTGACAAAAATATAGTGATAAAGATGATGGAATAAAATTAGTTTAACAAATTTTATGTGATTTCATGATTTAGGTGATTAGGTATACACACATATGGCTAAAAGTAGGCAACCTTGAAAAGTTATAAAATAGAAAATAGGTATAGCATCCAATTCAATAGAGCTACTGCCAGAAATGTAGGCATTGGGAGGTTAGTAATTAAATTATCCCAATTATTTGTGACTCAGATTTTTTCAGGGCCGATTTGTAACTTCTCCACAAATATTTACCTGGTTAAGATAAATAGGTTCAGTATGACCCCTTTTTCTTATTGGTCAAATGGAAATTATAACTTGCAAGTTTTCTGATAAGTAATCAGTAACTCAAATTCTCTCTCCTATGATGTCTTCAGTGATGACAACTTTCATATTTCTAATTGGGATCCAATCACTTTATACTGTATTGGATGATCTCCTAAATCACACTATGAATTATAAGACAGCAAAACTTGGTGTACACATTGCTATTTTAGTTATTAATTCAACTATGCACTACACAAATACTTACTGAATATTTTCTATGTACCAGACACCAGTAATAAGTAGAATAACTAAGACTAGAACTAAGTTTTCTGATTTCTGGCCAGGGTTCATTCTAACTCCCTAGTGTCCCTTGAGAGAGATACAGAGTTTGCTGTTTATTAAAATAATTTTAACTAAGGTCAAAATATTACAAGAAAAAATTTGTGGAAGTGTTTTAATCTGTTTATATAAGATATATTATTATACCTGGACATAGGTAAAGGAGTAGGCATATCTTTAATGTTTTTCAAAGTTATAAAAGGGCCTCTTTTCCAGTTTTCCAAAAAATTATAAACTAGGGGATCGGGTCAAGGAGGCATTCAGGGAGCTTTGTAAACAATTCCTTCACAGGCAGAACCATCATATTTCTGACTGCCTCGCCCTTTTATTTAAAAAATAAAATGCAATCTAAAATATGCAGGAAAAATATTCAAAATGAAAGGCGATTGATGAAATAGTCTATTACTTAGATCTCTTTTTTCCACATGACAGTATGCTAACACATGCAGTGAAGGGCAACATCTACAACATGTAGAAGAAATTGTTTGAGTGTTTTATTTGGCAACTCTAGACAGTTCAAAACCACATTTCTGACTAACACTGAGCATACCCACCTAATACAGTAGAAATTCCAAGCTTAGTCTCAGATATTCCACTCTTAGAACTCTACTTTCCACATTCCAAATTCAAAACATTTTGGGGTTGTTCTATAAAACTATGTTACAATCTAAACTCAACTGGCCTATTCTTTATTCTTTATTCTTTTAAATAGCAAGCACTTTAGAAGAGTTAGAATTAACCAGAATACATTGTTCACCAAGTTCCTCAGTAATTCAGTAGAATTTGATTAACAACAAAATATAGAATTATCATGATTCAGGTCCAAAATTCTGTAGTGGATAATGCATATTGATCCATGACTATTTACTTACTTTGAATTTTATTTTAGATTCAACGGACAAGTGTGCAGGTTTTTAAATAGATATATTGCATGATGGTCAGGTTTAGGCGTCTGGTCATCTTTACACCTAGGTAATGAACATGGAACCTAATGGGTGTAATTTTTCAACTTTCTGAAACAGTAACTACTTAAAATCTCGGAAAAAACAAATCCATGCACCATGATTTCAAAGTCTTTATTGTTATTGTTTTTAGTTAACTATTGGCATTTCTTATTAAAAAATAATTTTACTTTAAGTGTCAAATTATTCACACACAGCCCAAGGATTAAAGTATGTATTTGAATAAAAATTTATCCATTAAGAACTGGATTAAAGAAATGATTGAAAAACTGCAAAAAAAAAAAAAGCAGACTTTCTAATATTGTGTTTATTTGATTCTAAGATACAAACTTGTTTTACATGTTAACTCTGAAATAGGATAGCATATTACAGTCAATGTCATCTTTTGATTGGCACAATGTTAGTGTATCATAAAATCACCATGTTCTATCATAAAAGGTATTTTTTTTCCTTAACGAATCTATGTGAAAGGAAAATTGTTAGAAACATATATATAATTTTTTTCTCAAATAGGTCATGGTAAGTAACTGTCCAGAGGAAAATGTTGTCTCATTTCTATTTTGGTTTAGTCATTGCTGTCGTACATCATTTCTATAATCATGGTTGGTGTACATAAAACAAGAATGGAAGAGCTTGTTTTCTCAACAGGACAGATTCAATAGCTATGGTAAAAATGCATAGATAATAAAAATATGTGAGACTGAACTGGAATTTAGGATTTATAAGAGGAATTTAAGTACCAGTATTATTTACTGCATAGTTTGAGGTAAGTTTTTAACTCCCTCTTTCATAAAATGGAAGTAATTATTTTTGTCTCTCTGGGAAGTTTGGGATGTCCCAACAGTAAAAGAAAATTATTTGAAAATTGTATCATTAAAAAGAGTTCATTATTTTAGTAATTATATTTAAAATATATCCCTCTGCTGACCAATTCAGTAATGAAATATTCAATACTGGAAATAGATTTGAAGATTGTTTTGTAAATACTGACAAATCGAGTTATACGTGGAAAACAGAAAAAAAATGCACCTTTGAAATGAGATTATGAATTCTTATTCATGAAATGGAAATTTAAAATATTTGTTCCTTTTCATCAATATTACAAAGTCTTACAGTATAAATGTTTTCAAGCTCATTCAAAATCATTGTGGCTTGGAATTGTCAACCATATGTGAACTAGAAGATAAAGAATGTTTACCAGAATAATTACTCTATTTTTAGAATAATTGATTTGGAGATGTTCTATGAGTGATTAGAAAGCAGGGTCACTGATGATTAAGACTGCCACAGATCATAATTATACATCCATACATTCTTCATAAAAGAGACTCCTTATCGCTCATTTTCCTGGAGAAACTGGGCAGGCATCCAGCTTATTTAAAAGGAGCATCACCATTAAGAAATGAGTTCAAAATAAGTTGGTTAGCAGAGTCTCTCCTTTACCTCCCCCCTGGTTATTACCACTGATCCTTTACAAGACCTCTCCTAATGACCTCGGCTTCAGGGTTGTTTATAGTACAAGGTGTACAGAAGCACAGTCTAGGTTCTGTAACAAGGCTGTGCATTTTGGCCAACACTTGACTCCTGTCCGCAGAGTCAAAGACCAAGGAAGTGCTGATTAAAGGAAGAATGCATCCACTGTATTTTCTGCCAGAGTGCCTTACGCAGTGGTAAAGAAGGCAACAGTGGAACTTAAGGGAACAGCCATGACTAACAATCACGTATTCCTCATTTAAATCACTGACCTACGAAACACTGGCTCGCTGTTCATCGAGAAACAAACTGGCACATATTTCGAAGCAAAAATGTTCACGTGGATATATAATTATGGGCATGGCACATGCAACTTTTGAATTCAGGAAAGGTGAGACCCCTACTTGACAGGAAATTGTAGAGCAATTTATCATCATACATTTGCCCCCAAACACTTCTCTAAAAGAATCACTGAAGTGATTTTCTGCTAAGAATATATTGTAAATGGGTTAAGTCAGATGATATCAAAAGTCAAAGACAACTGTGATTTTTATTTACCAAGTAGTGTCCTAAAGAATTACAAATTTTAAATTTCACATAAAATGTTTCTAAAGCTTTCAGAATTGTAGGACTGACTTGGTTTTAGTGTTTTACTCTTTCCATCTTTCTATTTATCGTATTTATTTGAAACGTTTTTTCTCTTCTTCCTCATATATCAATAATCTTAGTCACATCCAACCCTAAAAGACCTATTATGATGGTTTTAATATAAAATTGCTCACAAGTCAGGGTCACTGGACGTTGAATGAGAAGATCTTTTTTTTTTTTTGAGTCAGAGTCCCACTCTGTCACCCAGGCTGGAGGGCAGTGGCACACTCACGGCCACCCCAGCGTCCATCTGCTGGGCTCTGGTGATCCTTCGGACTCAGCCTTCCAAGTAGCCGGAACTACAGGCATGAACTAACATGCCCGGCTAATTTTTGATTTATTGTAGAGAGGAGATCTCACCAAGTTGCCCAGGCTAGTCTTGAACCCACGGGCTCAGGCAATCCACTCGCCTCAGCTTCCCAAAGTGCTGGGATGACAGGCTGAGGCACCGAGCCCAGCCGAGAACATCTTTAACATAAATTTGACACGACTTTCTTAATTCATAGAGCCACTTCAAGACAAGTGGTTGAAAATCAATCCCTCGCTTCTTCTTTTAGAAAAAATCATTTATGTCTTAGACTGATCCATGTAAGAGAACACGGAAAATAAAGTCATTAGAAACAAATAAATAACACTTTTTATTTTTTCTGAAACGGGGCAGGGTAACTGTCCAGAGAAACGTACTATCTCATTTCCCATTTCTGACATTAGTCACATCTGTCATATGGAGACATATCATATCTAGAATCATGTTTGCTTTAGGTAAAACAAGATGCTTCCGAGCTTGACTTCTCAACAGGAATTGAAGTAAGAAATTAAAATAATAGCTCTCATGGCAAAAGACTGCTGTGATGACAGGAAGCTAATTTTCTAGGCCTGAGAATTTCAAAAACTGTTTTGACAACCAACAGTGAAAATCTTTCATCCTTCCTTCAGTCTTCCGCTAAGTGCCAGGTTTTTATGCATTTGGAATCATGAACTTCTTCAAATGCAAGAATATTAGCATGACTGGTTTGTTTTCTATTATCACATAAAGGTTCCTCAGACTTTGGAGTGTCCTATATGCTGTTTTAAGATGCAATACGATAATAAAAAACATCTAAGCAGGGCATTGCAGTCCTTAAGGAGGCAGTGGAGATATTGAAAGAAAATAATAATAGTAGAAAAACTATGCATCTACAAAAAAGAAATGGGCATAGGGAAGCTATTTTGTCATTCTGCTGTTTCTAAACAAAATCTTGTATGTAGCAAGTCTCACACTAATACCACAAATAGTAGGAATGTTTTCACTTCAATGGGTTTAACTTGATATATTCTTTTTTTCAATGCTAAATCTGCAAACACAGTGAAATATAAATAAGGGAAAAGTGTCCAATATCCCTTAGATGGATCATAATAGACTATTTCAGTACTTTTTGCTGGAGTTTGGAAATGTCATCAGGAATCCACACTTTTTTGTATTTCACGTCAGAATCTATGAATGCATTGACCACATCATAGCTGGATGTCACCTCTGATGCTGGCAATGCAACATTAGAAAAAAATAGATGAACCCCACTGGCATGAAGACAGTCTTATTCCTTCTCATTACTCATAATCACTCACTGCTTTTCAGTACAGAAAACTAGACAGGGATGCCTTCTCTTCATACTAGATTTCATGGATAATGAATATGATACTTGAGTAAAAGTCAGACAGAGATAACACGCGTAGACTTCATTAATCGAATGCATGGCACATATCCATATTAATCTGGAAGGGTTAAACTTTACAATCATTATGTGCTGTATGGTAATCAGCCATAATTAATCTTCATATGATTTACTATAAATGGTATTATTTTGAAGAAACATAATGTGCTCTCCAGCATTAATAAATATTGGTATACACAAGAGTATGAGTGATTTAAATGGTCATTATCCTCATCGACACATGTCTCTGACATTGAATATATTAAAACATAAAAGTCATGCCACGTTCTGCCTACCCAATAGCAACTTGTTCTCTTGCCCATACATATACCCAGTCTCTCATGCTTAGGCGTCGACATTCCTAGGGTCAACAAATCTATTCCCATCTTGTATGAATTCTTGCATTTCTGTCCCCTATAGCCACATCTGAGGTGACCTTGAACTAAAATAATCTTCAGGAGGCTTACAGCAGCAGAGTTGTGGATTGCACATTCGGATCACATAACAGCATAAACGCCATCTTGAACAACGGAGGAAATGTCATACAGGCAATAATGTCACTTCTTCCACGGTACAAAACAAGAATTGGGTTCTGGTCAGACATATAAAGCAATAGGAGAAATTACTGAACTACAAATCGAGGTATGTATAGATTATCTGAAATTCTCTTCCATAGCTTTCTTTTTTAACTGAATCTCTAAAGCAACCAAAGTGGTGAGAAAACTTCCCTATACATCCTGGCTTTTCTCTAATTGGCTGACAGAAGCTGTTTACAGGATGGTATTTCTTGCCCTGCTTGAGCACACATGTTCGTGTCTCAGCAGGAAGAGGTGTGGCTGTGTGCCACACTTTTCTCAGACTAGCAGGGTCTAAGGGTAGAACACTGTTTTGTTCTGGGGGAAAGACACTTTTCCACTTCGGCCAATTTATATGTTCCAAATTCAGCCCTTAGAATGTCCAATAACTGAGCTATTATCCTAACTTTATGGAGGAAGAAACTGCGCATTAAAAACAACAAAGGCATGCAGGCAGTTAATTACAGTACTGGGGTCTGAAGGCTGAGCTCTGGTCACGTGGTAAAAGATCAACGATTCTTCCACTTCACCGTCCCAACTCCCATGATACGATATCTTACTCATTTCTACAGGGTGAAAAGTGGAGTAAAAAGTCAAATAAAATCACATAGGTGGCAAAAATGACCAAGCCAAATTCATGGGTATACTCTATTTTGACAAGATCATCTAAGGGAACTTCTGGAACTGTGTTCGGTTACATAAATATGCAGTAGCCCCATAATAATTTCATTAACACATGTCATTTGCTCTTGATTTATAGAGATCGCTCACTGAGATCAGTCATTTTTAGGGTCTTAATTTCAGGATTCTTTTTTGCAAGTCAATATAAGTGCACTTAAGAGCCAGGGGTCTAAAATCAGACTTCATGGGTCAAATCCAAACCAATTACATAAGAGCTTTGCGTGACCTTCTGCAAATTATCTAGCCTCTCTTCTTTTCACTTGTAAAACAGGAATAAAATAGCATTCTCCAAAAGGATTGGTGAAAATTACATGAGTTAATATATGTAAGTCTTCAGCACAGAGCAAATGCTATTTAAGTGTTTTATATGATTATTCTCTACTTTGTGAGATTTGTGATTTGGTGAAATTATTTGAGGTGTCTGGCCATGCAATCTGGAAACAAATCAAACTTTGGAAGATGTATTTCATATTACTTAAAATGCCCTCTTGGAAAAGCCATCCTAAGCAAATGAGGCGGCAACGAAAAAAATCTAAGTTAAAATGTTCTCCCCGTCCTTAGAGTTTTTTGGCTATCTTAGTATACTGAGTTCTCTCTTATGAGTCATAAAAGAATGTGCAGGTGAGTCAATATGCCTTCAAGATGCAAGTTTACTAATTGCTGATTGTTAAAAGAGGACTGGGTGAGATTAGAATCTTAAAAAATAAGATTTGGGAGACACTTTATCAAAGATAATTTATTTAAAAAATGGTAGCATTAGAAAATTAGTATAAGACACACTGCATCCATAATCTATGAATGCACACTAACATATTAAGGGATGTGAAATTCATCCAGTATACATAAACATGTGTGATTTTTAAAGTCAGGTTTTCCCAAAAGTATATGTGTTTTATGTGTGGGTGTGCATGCGTGGAGAATTTAACCAGCAACATTTATTATGCTCTCCTATAAGATACATGTTGAGAAATACTTGCCAGCTAGTTTACACTAAGAATTATTCTGTAGTTTAGATTTAGTTATACAATTTGAGATGATGAACTTTCCTGAGGCAAGAGGTAGAAAGCGGTAGCAGCAACAAATTGAGAATTTGCTTAGTATATGGCATTTCACTAAGCACCTTTCATTTCATCATCTCACTTAATAGTCACAACAAGTCGGGCACGGTGGCTCAAACCTGTAATCCCAGCACTTTGGGAGGATGAAGCGAGAGGATTGCCTGACCCCAGGGGTCCGAGACCAGCCTGGGCAACTTGGTGAAAGCTCGTCTCTACAATAAATCAAAAAAATAAGCCGGGCATGGTAGCACATGCCTATAGTTCCAGCTACTTGGAAGGCTGAGGCGGAAGGATCTCCGGAGCCCAGCAGGTCAAGGATGTGGTGGCCGTGAGCGTGCCACTTCACTCCAGCCTGGGCGACAGAGTGAGACTCCGACTCAAAAAAAAAGTCATAACAACTTAAAATATAAGTACTATCATTATCCTCATGCGTACATAGAGAAATTGAGACAGAAAAATTAAATATTCATCACAAGTTCATCTGGCTAGAAAGGAGTGGAATTTGAACCGAGGCATTCTGGTTACAAAGCTTACTCTCCTAGACTCTGATCTCCATCGTTTCCTTAAGGAAAGAAGATGAGTGGAAGAGCAGGAAAGATGTTATAAACTGGACACTTAGGAGTCCATTTAGAAAGAAGGTTGATCTCAGAACTACCAGGAAACAACTGCAAGGAAGTCAGAAGCCACAGGGCATGGATAACAATGAGAACTTCATAGGAGTTTTAGAGCTGTCTGGTTCCTGTCGCGTTTACTTGTAGCGTTAATACTAATGGTCACAGAAATAAAGAACAATTGAGAGAACAGGCACATATCTGAGTGCTAGCAGTTAGGGCAAATAAAAAGAAGGAACACACACGTGTGCTGCCCCTTACTGCATGCATTGATTCACTTTACCTACCCATTGATCCCATGAGTTGGGGGCTACCCTCCTTATTTAGTAGAGGAGAGAATTAAAGCTTAAATTTATTAGATAATTTGTCCACCTTCAAAGACTTAACAAAAAACAGAGATGACTTATAAGTTCAGAGGAAACTGGTTGAAAGCATCCCCTGCAACATCGCTGAGAAAGTGGGGTGTGTGTGATGTCATGCTGGACTCACGGGGGAGGAGAACCCCAAGAAGCAGGGTAGCTGTTAGCCTGCACAGCAAATGAAAACAGATGTACTCGGGACCGGATGAATGTAAGGAACAGGGGGGTGGGAACATTAAAGTAAAAAATGCCTCCACAAGAAGATAAAATGCACAAAGGCATCCAATCTGGGGGCACACGTGGCAATGCAGCTGTCCTTTTGCTGCTGATGCATTTGTTATACCAAGATGCCAGGTAAGTGGAGCATGGCAGGTGTCTCCGCTGTCCTCCTGCTAGCTGCCTTTGAACAGGACATGAACTGGACAATGGTAAGAGATGTCCCTGGACAGAAGAAGCCGTGGTAATCGGCAAGGGAGCCAAGGCTTTTTATCACAGAAGAACCAGCTTCCATGATCAATATTATTTGTGCCACCATTTCAGGTCCTATGGTCCTTTTCAATCTCCTGAGATTCTACCTCTATGGTATATTTTAAGGATGAAAGCAACCACCTAAAAAGAAAGGATAATTTTATGTTGAAAGGTATATCATGCAACAGAAAGGTGACCTCGAGTCTACTCAGGAAGTTATAGAAAATCATAAATCCTAGCCACAGCGGCAGCGTGTTAGAGACTGACTACATGCTACTTCTGTAAACGACCTCAAATTCATTCCTGAGATGGTGTTGAGTGAACTGGTGTTAGGTGCTTATGAGAGACAGCGTTGGAAACATGTATTTATATATGCTCTGCTAACTTCTAGCTACAAGGAAGGCAAGACACATGTCACTTGCCCAGCCATGCCTACTCTATGTTTTACAGAAATTCTTAAAAGGAGGCGCTTTTGTAATTTAGATTTTAAAATTAATTAGTCACCGATATATTGCATTGTTAACCATTTTGTTTAAATAAACACAAGTGCATATAATAATACATCTTAGAATCATTTAAAATTAGTTGTTTCCTCCACACTAATTTCATGATGAGTTTGCTTTTTATGCCTACTCACTCCCCTTCTCTCTCTCATTTTACAATACTCATTATTTTCTGAAACTCACACTGGATCAAGCTCTTTCAACTAAAATTTGCCCATAGATCCTTCAATATATTCTGCTGCCTTGGGTACTGAATTTGATGAAACATTCCTCGTGAGTAGAAAACAAAAACAACTGCAAACAGAAACCAGATACAGAAAGCTTCAGATGATTGCTAGAAGGGTGTCAATATAAAAAAAACTGAAAACACTAAACTTATTAATTCAGAGAGTCTCTAGAAAAAATATAGCCGGGCTCAGTGGCTCAGCCTGTAATCCCAGCGCTTTGGGAGGCTGAGGTGAGTGGATTGCCTGAGCCCATGGGTTCGAGACCCGCCTGGACAACTGGGCGAGACCTCATCTCTACAATAAAAAATAAAATAAAAAAATTAGCTGGATGTGGTAGCACGCGCCTGTAGTTCCAGCTACTTGCAAGGCTGAGGCGGAAGGATCGCTGGAGCCCAGCAGGTCGAGGCTGCGGTGACCGGGAGCGGCCACTGCCCTCCAGTCTGGGTGACAGAGTGAGACTCCAACACAAAAAAAAAAAAAAAAAAAGAAAAAAAGAAAAAATATTACTATTTTGCTCATTAATCTCACACAAAAGAAGTCACATCTAGCATCCTTTGCTAGTTTGTTATAATTATTTATACTAAAAAGTACTCAAATAATAAAATGTTAATAAGAGGCTAATGAAAAACCTGAATGTATGTACAATTTTAACCTCAGGTGTTCCCAGAGGTAATTCCCATGTAGGTGGTATTATTAGTTGTACTATCTATTAATAGTTGCCAATTCACATTGGCATACATCTTCAGTTTACTCCGTAAGTTCTTCAAAATGAGTATGAAGAAAACATTTCTGTTCTGCAAAAAAGGATTTGCAAACTTATTCTTACAAACTTTCAAAAATATAATACTTAAATACTAGTCGAATTCTTGTAAGGGAGAAACAACTCACAAAATAAATAATATTTTTCTGAACAATTTACCCAATTTTTCACATTCATTATCCTAATAATGACACCCATTTCTTCATTCATTCCTCCAATAGTTTCTCTTCAAAACATTCACTTTATGTCAGCTGTCAAAAACAACAAAAGTAAGACTTAAATCCTAGAAGTCGATTAAACACAAATTAGAAATCAGTAGTGCAAATGTAACAGTAAAAAGATTACAGCGTGCTGAGAGAATATATAGACCTACGAAAACGGAGAGAGACAGAGAGAAAGCTGAACCAGGAGTGCACATCTTAGAATGGTTTTCCAACAATTTTTACTTACCCAGCACTAATATCTGCACATGCTTTTAGTTACCTTATATAGCTTGTCCTTTTTACTTTAAGTAAAGCTAGAATTGCTTCTTCATCAATATCTATATGTTTCCTGATTATCACAGTTTTCTTCCCTAAAACCAGGATATGACAGACATTGACAAAAGTATCGCCATTGGGCTATGATACTTTAATGCTGCATGTTATAATATAATATGTACAAATATTTTAAGAGCATTGTAGTGAGAAAAGCTTAAAAATGAATAAAAATACCATCCTACCATAGCTTAATTAGCAAAAGAAAAGTCACTGAAAAGCCCCAAATATTTGGAGCAAAATGGAAACTACCCAAGTGCCTCATTAGAGAAAGGGAATTATACAATCTAATCTCCTGAAAGCCCTCTGTGCCGTTTGGTTGTGCTTTTGTCTTAGACTTCCTTCTGAGACCGTCAAGGGGGAGTCTAAGGGCTCTTTGTCCCTCCTTGGTTCTCACTACTGAGTTCTACTAGACTTTTCCTTTCTTTTCCCAAATGGAGCTCTGGAATCACAGAGATGCTGATCCCTATAGGAAGCAGAGTCAGGGCTGGTTCAGACCCTCTTCCATGTGGCAATAGAATGTCTTATTGCAGTCTCAATAATTTAGAAATTATTGGTGTTCTCAATAATTTAGAAAAAATAAAAGTGGAATTATAGATTTTAATGACTACATGAATTTTTTACAAATATCTATTCAATTCTACACACACACACACACACACACACACACACACATATAAGGAAGGTCTATAATAATAGATGCAACAAACATTATCTGGTATACAACAATTAAAAACTTTGTGCAATACCTCTTTTTTTTTTTGACTCCATGTAGCCAAAATTACGAAAATAACTACAATGAGATCAGTTTGCCATAGTACTTGTATATAGTGTAATGCAATTTGTGGTAATATTTCCTTTGATTGTTCTCATGTATGCCATTTAAAAGTCATTATTTTGTAACAAAAATGTCAATATCCACAACCCAGCTTACTCTGTCTATTTATCTGAAAATTATTATTTTAAAGACAAAGTCAATACAGTAAAATGGTCAGTATTAGTTGTTCAAAAATATTTTAAAAATCCGTCATATAGGATAGGTCATTCAAAGTATTTAGGAAACAATGGCTTTATAGTACTGGGCCTTAGCATGGACTATGATTTGTTCCTGCCCTAGCCTCTTGCCTTGCTTCCTACCACGTGTCCCAGCCGTATTCATTTCTCGGCATCTGTATCATTCTTTCCAAATTTTCAATGCCTCTGCACCCCGTAGGCCTTCAGAACACATTTTCTTCCTCTATGTGTCTGTAGAATTTCTAATAACGCTTCAAATATCAGTTCAATTAATGTCTCCTTTGGAATACTTTTACTGAACTAGCCTCTCCCCTGTTTTCCCAGATATCGGACATATCACTGAAATAGCACTACACATATAGCACTTTATTATGAATATTGCTTCTATTCTTTACCTTGAAATGAGGATTCTTTGAGGGTGGTGATTATTATTATCTTTTTACTTTGTTGTTTTCTTAATGCTTAGCAAAATACTCTCCACATTAGAAACTCAATTAGTCTTGAGAGATTAATATCTAGTCAGCGGCTCATATTAGAAAATCACATTAATTCATCATAAAGTAAAGCTACTATTTATTATTGAAGAAAGCCGCTAATCATCTACTTTATTTTACTCCATTGTTTTGATGATTATTGCCACATGGTTTTTAACTAGAGCAGTTAGACAATTAGTAAAGCTAAGTCAGTGGCAATGTCATATGACAAGAAGTGCCTAGGATTACAAGGTAAAAAACAAAAACAAAATAAAAAGAAAACAGGATTGTTGATGCTCTGCGTTTCTCTACTTTTCTCCGCACTTCATATGCTTTTCTATTTCCTCATCAAAGCAGTTTTGCTGGATGGCCTCGAGTTTTTGCAGCTCTGTGATTCTAACAGTGGGTGATTTTCCCATCTCTCGCTCCCTCTGCCAACCTGCATTTGACTAGTTTGCTATTTTCTAAATATCCAGGTTACTACTATCAAAGGATATATGAGTCATTAACGTTAGTTGCATTATTATTATATTTCAGAAACAGTACAACAGAACGTGTGGTCTCTGCAGGGCCCGATGTGATGAATGTCCCACTCTTTTATGATGCCATGATGAAAGTACATCTCAGTACCTTGTAGCAGGGAAGGGACCACTGTACATACTTTTTTACCTGGAAATAAAACACAGCACCTCCACTCATACTTTCTTGGCCAAAGCTAGGTCATATAGCCACAGATAACTACAAGGAAGATGAGTGCCCAGAAAGAAAAAAGAAAACAAAAAACAAGGATCTTGGTTTATCACATATACCTTCCAAAAAAATAAAGAAAGGAATAAAAGAAAAAGACATTCTTTTGAAACCTGTTCCCTTCTCCCGTGACTTAATTTGTGCACACTATTTTATGGCACTAAAAATAGTTCCAGTGTTTCTATACGCTTTTTGAATTCAATTTTAAGAACAAACCACAAATGTTCTCACAGTTCTTCTCTACCCCTGCTCCACACAGAAAATTAAGTTGATTGCTATTTTTCAGCAATTCATCAGGTTCTAGGGCTGCCTAGAAATGAAATTCTGATGCCAGAGATATTCCACAGTTAAATATTTGTGATCAATACTGTTCATTTTGCCTTCAGAAAAGTTTATCAATTTAAAAGTTTATTTGCCACATACTGATGCTTATACTGTACCTACTATAAATTGGAAGGTTTATGTCCAAAGCAGAGTTTGTCACTCCTGCCAGTATGCAGAGAGTGGAGAAGTACAAAAAGAAAGAAATATTTGAATGAGCTGTGAAACTGATAGATACAGAAAGTTCCCAAACAAAACAAAACATTACAGTGAATTTTATCTCAACTCAAAAAATAGATGGGCTTTAAAAGACATTTTTGGAATATGAGAGGGCAACCCAGATGATAGAATCAGCATGTTCACAGGGACAGGGATGAAAAAGCTTGAGACGATTAGAAGAGAGTAATTGACCATTTGGAGTACAATAAAAATGTGCCTTTCATTTTCTTTTCTAAAAACATAGTAAGAAAAAAGGCAGAAGGAAGAACATTAGGCCAAAATATATGGGAAATGTAAGGTCAGCTAAAAGACATGAAATCAATTCAATTGGAACTTTTGGCACTGATGTGCAGAAAAGGAACGCAGAGTGGAAACGACAACCGAAGCTTAGAACTGATGGCACAATGGATGAAATTTCAGTGAGGAGGTTGACAGAGAAGAAAAAAACATGTAAGAGCCACCTTGAAGGGGAAGCTATTAAAAGATTGAATGTAGGGATGAGGAAGAAATCAAAGATGATGCCATGGGCTTGGGCCTGAGGAACTTGAAAACATTCAGAGCAGTAACAGAATATCAACTAGGAGGTGTGGGCTTTCAGGAAGAACACATAAATTTACTTTAAAACATTAAGATTTTGGGAAAAATAACTGAAAGTAAACTAAATGGATGGAAATGTAAAAAGTATATACTGGTCAGAGATGGTAT
>CAUYQG010140952.1:0-11349 GCA_963574415.1 Tarsius wallacei
ACCTGCTGAAAAGAAGAAAACAAACAGCCCCATTACAAAGTGGGCAAAAGATACGAATAGACAGTTCTCAAAAGAAGACATACAAGCAGCCAACAGATACATGAAAAAATGTTCAGTCTCACTAGTCATCAAGGAGATGCAAACTAAAACTACACTGAGATACCACCTAACTCCAGTCAGAATGGCCATCATCAATAACTCACAAAATAACAGATGCTGAAGAGGTTGTGGTGAAAAAGGAGCACTTCTATACTGTTGGTGGGAGTGTAAACTAGTACAGCCTCTGTGGAAAACAGTGTGGCGATTCCTAAAAGTTCTAAAACTCAACTTTCCATATGACCCTGCAATCCCCTTACTGAGAATATACCTGGAAGAACTCAGATCACTCTATAAAAAAGATACCTGCACACGTATGTTTATCGCAGCATTGTTCACAATAGCAAGAACATGGAGCCAACCGTGCTGTCCATCAAAAGAGGGCGGGATTAAAAAAATGTGGTACATATACACAACGGAATATTATGCAGCCATAAAGAAGAACAAAATCATGAACTTTGTAGAAACCTGGATGGAATTAGAGTTTATAATACTGAGTGATCTTTCACAGAAAAAAAGATCTGAGAATCACATGTTCTCACTCACAAGTGGACCTTGAACAACTACTGGTTAATACTACAACAAAAGGATTGATGGTAACGGGAAACTGCAGGGAGAAGGGCTGTGGGGAGGTGGGATTGACAGTAGTCAAGATCTGCCTGGGGAGAGGGGGGTATACCTCATCAACAAAGGTACTTGCACTATGAGTATTTGTATACCCAACCCTGAATTGTACCCCACAATTTAAAAATAAAATAAAATAAAAAGAAATGTGTTTATTTTAACAACTAATAAATGATACAGAAATTTACTCTAATTTAGTTTTAGAATATTAAAGATGACAATCTGCATATGCTAAACTTCAGTGCACTTGTAATAGTCATCTTCAAGATTGTGAAAGCTAAATAAAAGTAACCGATTTTGACATAAAAAAAGAAATGTAATGAGTGTGATTGAGAAACTGAATTTTTAACTCAAATTACTTTACCTTTAATTTAACTAGCACATAAAGCTAGTGGTTACCAGATTGGACAACACTGTTTTTTTTTTTTTGCTTACAACCACTTTGCTTCTGGAAATAATTAGTAAACTCATCACTGCTCTTAACTGTAAACAAAGACTCTTCTTACTGGGACCAACAGAAGACTTTGAAGGGGGAGATTTCTCAAATATTTCTCAAGGAAAATATTTATAGCACAGAGTTTTAAGCCTAATGAATTGCTGAATTCAAAGTATAGCAAGGTAATAAGTGTTATGGTAGCGGAGATTGAATGCTCATCCAATTTACAGAGAAATGTTGCATAGATTGCCAGACTTGCTAAAAGATATCCAAATATTCTTCTCTTCTTCCATACTCTTAGTTGTATATTTAAGAGGAAAATAATGCATGGGGAGATTTTTCTTTTAATGTGTTATCCTGACTCAAGCTAAATGAGAGGCACTTGAGTGTGAGATCACCCTAAAAACAAAGTCTGACCTGAGTGCTTGGAGTTTGGTGGTCACATAGGCCATTATTGGATTCTTGTTTGGAATACCCTGAGAGTGAAAGCTGTTTGAATTTGCTACTAAGGTCAAAGCAAGAACAGATATGCATGTTTATTAGTGGTGGGGAAATGATGTGTGTTTCCATGGTTTTAGCCTCTACTGTGTGGATTGGAGCTGAGAGGCATCTGAAAATGCATCAATAGGGCCAGATACTAGTGCAGTTCAGAGACTTCCAGTCAAGGTAAATAGTAAATATTGTGTGTTGTTCAAATTCTATCTTCTGGACAAAATCATACATTAAGCCAACTGCTGGGAGCAGTTGCTAAAGATTTATAGCTGAGTTTTTCACTAGGAATTGTCAAGGTCAAAGGAAGCAGCATAACCTAAGGGTTATGTCATTCATTGTAAGTAGCTTGTATCCAATAATTGCTCCATGTGAGGGCTTTTGGCTAAAAGAACTGGAAAGTGGGATGACATGAAATACAGCCTGCAGTTATGTTTATAAGCTGACTAGTACATTTAAACTCTTAAAATTATGAGTAAGCATTGTTTCATATAAGTAAAAATTTTGTAAAAGAGAAAATCTATTTGTTTAACAAAAAATACTGCTTTAAACCACTAATAGTGCCCCAGGTTGATTTGTTCTAGCTGTAAGCAGGTAATTGAGCTAAGCATTTAAAACATTCAAAAAATAAACTCCATTACAACAAAGACTGGCTTAGTTTTGATATCTCTATGCCAGGGACTGAAAACGCAAATGAGGCCAAACTCTGTGGCTCAGCCTGTAATCCCGCGCTTTGGGAGGCTGAGGTGAGTGGATTGCCTGAGCCCGCGGGTTTGAGACCCGCTTGGGCAATTTGGTGAGACCTCATCCCTACAATAAATCAAAAATTAGCCGGGTGTGGTAGCACGCGCCTGTAGTTCCAGCTACTTGGAAGGCTGAGGTGAAAGGATTGCTGGAGCCCAGCAGGTCGAGGCTGCGGTAGCCAGGAGCAGCCACTGTACTCCAGTCTGGGTGACCGAGTGAGACTCCAACTCAAAAAAAAAAAACAAAACAGCAAATGAAATGTAAAACCTAGCATGGTTTATAACATTACATCACCACAAACTAAACATGTTTAAAGATGTCATTAATTTTTAAGCATATATAATGATGTTTGATTATAATATCATATTTTTATTATTATTCATATAAGCCATTGTAATATATTAAATAAATAATGTAAACTAATATTCAAAAATAGATGTAAATATCAAGAGATTATTAAATATTAACATTACTTAGGAATTATACACATAATATGATACGTTTTTAACTTTCATGAAATTAAGTTGAAAGGATCATGACCATTATTTCCTGACACGATGGGGAAATAAAGCTCATGACACTTGTATATTGGTGTACTTCATTAGACTTTTGACATTGATAAATTAGTAGTGGAGTTTAAATATTATCACCTAATTAATGACTTGGCTTGATATAATAATGTATTGATATAGTTTAAAAATGCCTTAAAGTATATGAGTTTAGATTTATCCTGACAAGCCTCCTTGTATTACTGCAATTGTTTAATGTAACAAAGCAGCTGAGCAAGGAGGACAAAAACATTTCTCAAATCCATTGCCCCAGGAATTCAGAGGCTAGAGATTATAAAGGGAATTTGACTGGCAGGGGTGTAGAGACTGTTGATTGATTGGTTGATGGTATGGGGTGATCATGAACTGCCTTCATGCCACAGAGCTGATTTCTGGGAGAGGGTGTCACAGAACTGGTGGAGCCAACATTCTGATATGTGTTCTGGGCCTGAGTGGGGCCTGGGTTGGGGCCTTGGTCCTCCAGAGTGCAGAGTCTGAAAAAGATCTCAAATATCAATTTTAGGCTTTACAATAGCTGCCTATAAGACAAGTCCTGTGACCATCAACTACTAGCCCCTGGGCAGTGAGTCACTATAGAGGTAGTTTAGAAGGAAGGTATGGAGGGAGGTGGGATCCCTGGAGATCAGAGCTACTTCTGTTCTCCAACCTCCACTTTTGTATCTATGCAGGTTAAGACCCACTGTTTAAGGGAGACTCTATTTGTCACCCTTGCATGGCAGCTTCCCCATTCCCCAGGGGTCAGGACATGAAGATAATCAACTGCTCTCTACTGGAGTGAAAGCAAACTTAAAAACAACAGATTTGTCAAGTTCTAACCATAACTGCTGCTTTTCAGATCTTGGATCTCTTTTATAGCTTTTATCCCATGGCCTGATACTAATTTTATTAGGCAGTTTCAGTCTTAGTTTTCTTGTTTATTAAATAAGAATAATCTCTGTTTTATAATGTTGTCATAAATGTTAATTAAAATATTGTATTTAAAACACTTAGCATAATTCTTAACATACAGTAATTCTCAATAATTTTTATTCATTTATTTGTGATTCTCTTTACTCTTTATTTTTTATTTTTATTTTTTGCTCCTAAGATTTAAAAATAGAGTTTGGATTCTTTATGTGCTTTCAATACAGTTTACATTTTTAAAAAAACAGGCCGGGCTTGGTGGCTCAGCCTGTATTCCCGCGCCTTTGGGAGGCTGAGGTGAGTGGATTGCCCGAGCCCGCGGGTTTGAGACCCACCTGGGCAACTTGGCGAGACCTCATCTCTACAATAAATAAATTTAAAAAATCAGCTGGGCGCGGTAGCGCGCGCCTGTAGTTCCAGCTACTTGGAAGGCTGAGGCGGAAGGATCGCCAGAGCCCAGCAGGTCAAGGCTGCGGTGGCCGGGAGCGGCCACTGTACCCCAGTCTGGGCGACAGAGTGAGACTCCAACTCAAAAAAACCCAAAACAACAACAACAAAAAAACCCAAAAAACTCTATGATCACATTTCCCTTCTTGTTCAATCCATCCATGATGCCATGAGTAATACAGGGCAGGGATTGTATGTGGGGGCTATTGCCCATCGCGCCCTGGAGGTTCCCTGAAAAATCACTGGAATGAGTCAGATTAATTAATAGAAGAAAAGGCATGCAAATGTACTTAACATGTATACATGGGAGTTTTCAAAGTGAAGACACAAACTCCCAATAAGTTACAGAAGTTTATATACCATCATGAGGTTACAGAAAGATTGTGGGCTCAGAGGATGGCAAAAACAGGTTATGTTGGTAAATCAGGTTTATTGGCAAGACAGGTTATAAAGGAAGAGGCTCGGCTGGCAAAGTGGCATTGTTATGTAGATATAGCAGCCTCCTTCAGAGAGAAGGATGGTAAAAGTTTCTTTTCAGACTTTTGAAGGTGTCAAACTCTCAATCTCTTCCAAATCTGGGAAATGACTATAAAGAGGAGGCCTGTCTGCACTAATGGAGATTCTCTACGGATGTAAATTTTCCCCATGAAAACTTTGCAAGGTCACTTTTGTTTGCTGGCCCTGCAGCAGCTATTTCAAAATATATCAAAGAAATATATTTTGAGGTAAAATATTTTGATTTCTTTCAGTGGCTTTACTAATTTTTGGAGAGACAGAGCCTAGTGCTGGGCCCAACACAAATGCTCAGCAGTTTTTTGTCCAGAGATTGGATGATCCCTTGGTTCTATTTATTTATTTTTTAATAGTAATAAAAACTGAGTAAAGCTGTGCATGATATCATAATCTAAGCAGCACAAAATTTATATGATTTTAATTTCTGATTCCTCTAATTATAATTTAGTGACAAAAGCTATTACAAATAATTGCCATCATGTCAGAGTCAATGTTGGAACAGTGGCAAGACAAAGTCCAATTTAACTTACTCAACAGCAAAATTGGCTGAGAAATTCTGGTTTTAGAAGCTTTCAAGAGGTGCAGTGATATGAAGAAAAATCAATTTAATTTCCAGAAACTAGGTCAAGGAAAAGAAAAACACATTTCTGGTGGGCAAGTACAATAAAAAAGACAATAATAATAGATTTATGATCAAAATGGACAATAGCATTTCTTCAGATACTCCAAATCATTTTTGAACATTCAATTTAAGGACTAGCTTTCCCTGGTCACTAGTGGATTTTAGATTCTTTCTGCATGACCTCAATGTAGCAACTGTATTTATAAATTTTCCTGAGTTCCTCTTAAAAGTGTCTTTATAAGCCACTTGTGCAGTCATTTATTAAATATAATTTAAAATGAATATAAGGAATGTTGACAATAAAGTCAAACTCTGTAAAATATATTTAAAGAGGTTTATTCTGAGCCAAATAACAGTAACCTAGGTCTGTGGCACAGTCCCCAAAGGTTCTGAGAATGTATGCCCAAAATGGTTGAATTACAGCTTTGTTTTATACATATTTAGGAGGACAGAAGTTATAGACAAAACACAAATCAATACATGTGAAGTTTACATTAGTTGGTTCTGGAAAGGCAGGCATCTCCTAGTGGGGACTTACAGGTCATAAGTGGATTTAAACATTATCTGATTGGCAATTGGTAGAAACAATTATGGTCTGTCTAAAAAAACTGAAATCAGTAAAAGAAATGCTTGAGTTAAGATAAGAGGAATTGTGAAAGCCAAGGTTCTTGTTATGTAGATGAAACCACCAAACAGCAGGCAATAGAGAGAATAGGTGGTAAATATCTTAAAATATGTTCTCTACAGATGCAAATTTTCCAAGATACAGCTTTACAGGGTCATTTCAAAATAGGTAAAAGTAAGCAAACAGAAAATACATATTTTGAGGCAAAATATTTTTATTTTCTTTATGGCCTGCTATTTATCATGTGATGCTGTATTAGAGTCGGTTGGAATTTGGTATCTTATTACCATAAAGTCTGTTTTGTCAGTCTTTTGATTTCTATTTTAATGTTAGTGCTAGTCAGTTGTGCCTAAAACTCCACAAGGGAGGGAGCATAATAAGGCATGTCTGACCTTTTTCCATCATGGACTGGGGTTTAGTTTTTCAGGTTTTCTTTATCCCATGTGAGAAACAAAGTCATCCGTCCAAAATCAAAGAATGGACATGGAGACATGGAGTACAGCAGAGGTGAGACTTTAGTGGTGGTCTTACAAGATCGGGTGTCTGGTAGGCAGGCACACCTGGAACGGTTACAGCAAGCAACTTATTCCCCGGTACACAAGTCTCTCCCTTATTCTCTAATTGGCTGAGTACTATGGGGTGTACAATCTTCCTGGACATTGCCTAAGTTTTATTATTTCTTTATAAGGCATTTATTTTTCCCTTCCCTCTTTTCCTACATGTGAAAAAGGCTCACCAAAGTCCTGAGGAGAAAGAAGAATGAGGAAATCGAAAGAACAAAGGGCTGATGACCAGTCACCATGTTAAGAAATGGGGCGCAGCTGGGCTCGGTGGCTCAGCCTGTAATCCCGTGCCTTTGGGAGGCTGAGGTGAGTGGATTGCCTGAGCCTGCGGGTTTGAGACCCGCCTGGGCAAGCGAGACCTCATCTCTGCAATCAATCAAAAAAATCAGCCGGGCGTAGTAGCGCACGCCTGTAGTTCCAGCTACTTGGAAGGCTGAGGCGGAAGGATTGCTGAAGCCCAGCAGGTGGAGGCTGCGGTGGCCGGAAGCGGCCACTGCACTCCAGTCTGGGTGACAGAGTGAGACTCCAACTCAAAAAAAAAAAAGAAAAAAAGAAATGGGGCGCTTCTGGGCTTGGTTTGTTCAGGGACTTCTTGGGAACATGCACTTTCTGGGGTTGCTGTATCTGCAAGCTAGTTAAGCAGTTTTGTTTAGCAATTCTTGAAAATGAGTTACCTAGGCTATTTTTCTTACACCCAGAGGGGTCCAATTCAGTCAGTTGTGAGGCTTAACATTTTTGTTGTTGTTTGTTTGTTTATAGGAAGTAGGAAAGATGGGAAAATGTTTGTGGGAAGACTGATTTGTCAGAGCTTTATTGGAAAAAACTGATTTTTTAAAAAGCAACCCTTTTACCTACATAAAAATAAATAAAGCACCTCTAGTAGAATTTGAATCAATTCTGAGAAGTAATTCTAGCCTTATACCTCATGGTCCCACTAGAGAATCCATGAAGTCCCTAAAGAAAGAGCTATATCCTATCCTCTACACACAGAACAGACCCTATAGATGGTTGACTTGCAACGCAGATTTATACGAGCTTCTTTCTAGATTCTCACAGAAACCTATTAATTTTATTTAACTTATTGGGGATAAATTTTTGTTATATACATGTATTCTTGGCATGATTGAATTTCTAGTCTGTATTTTGATGAATTGTATCCAAAAGCTAACATAAGTTGAAAATCGTTTATTTTTTTTCTGAGTAAAGAATTTGAGATTTCTAAGTTTTGTACTTTAATCAAAGCATATGAAAATGCAGGTCTTCTTTGTTTCAACAGAAACCACCAAGAACATTTACAGCCTATTAATAATAATAATTCATATTGGAAGCCAGGCTCAGTGGCTCAGCCTGTAATCCCGCGCCTTTGGGAGGCTGAGGTGAGTGGATTGCCTGAGCCCGCGGGTTCGAGACCCGCCTGGGCAAGCGAGACCTCATCTCTACAACAAATCAAAAAAATATCAGCCGGGCATGGTAGCGTGCGCCTGTAGTTCCAGCTACTTGGAAGGCTGAGGCGGAAGGATCGCCGGAGCCCAGCAGGTCGAGGCTGCAGTGGCCGGAAGCGGCCACTGCACTCCAGTCTGGGCGACAGAGTGAGACTCCAACTCAAAAAAAAAAAAAAAAAAAAAAAATAGACTAGAAGGATACCCATCAAATAGTGGTCACTTCATGAGAGAGGAGTAGAATGGGACAAGGAATACAAAAGGAATTCAAGTAAAAAAAGTGAGATAAAATGTACACAGTTATCAATTATTTGGTGTTTGTTATGTTGTTATCTGAAATTTTCTGTAGTTTAAAAAAAAAATCACAAAAAGTTGGAGGCGGTGCTGGTGGGGCAAAAGGACCTCAAGGGAAGTAAGGTACTTATGGCTACATCAGTGAGAACTATACGTCTGACACTGAGCAGGAGATATTTATTCTTGAAAGTGCTGCAGTTGGCATTTAAGAAAAGCAAATACATGTGTTAGGTTGGCTTATTTGGTAACACTCTTCACTGTGGCAGAAGAAAGACTTGAACTATGGAGATTACCCTACCCTGACAGCTATCAGGGTTGGACTTGCTCTTTTTATTCTTCCCTCTGAAGTCTCTGAACATGTCATGTTGTAAGATTCTGAATGAACCCTCATCATCCCACTTTCTGCTCCATTATTTGTTGCCTGAATGCTAATACTCTCTTGATAAATTCATAGGCATGAGAGGATGCATACCAGAAGACCCTATCGTGTGGAAGATGCTGAAAAATACTGCCTTGAGGATGATTTGGTCAATCTAGAGGTTCTGGATGAGGTACTAAATAGTAGACAATTCTCACTGATGACATGTGTTTCATGTGACTGGTCTGACCTTTCTGTTGAGGCCATGCTCTCCTAAGGTCATTTGAAAATTTAATTGTTTGTAGGAGGCTATTCAGTTTCTCTGACTATGACCCTGTGTTGTGTTCATTTATAGTCCCTAGAATTATGAAGATAAAAGGATAAGGATTTCTCCATAAAGCCCTTTGTGGAGTAGCCTAAATGATGGATTATATCTGCTGAAAGTATTTCCTATTTCCCATTTAACAAAAAATTACAGTTGGCCCCTATGTTAAGATAGTTGTTTGTTCTGCATAAAGAAGAGCTTCATTTAGGGAAATAGTGAAGTTAATATAGCTTGAATTCTAGATTTGAAACTGTGATAATCCCCATTTAAAATATGCATGTTTAATAGAGCTGTTAATTGCGCTGGACCTGTTTATGCTGAGTCTAACTCTGGGGACTGTTAGTTTCAATGCCTCAGTCACTAAAGTGTAATAAAAAGTGTCTAGTTCTATATTTCTGCCATCTAGATTTTAAATGCAGTGCTTTGAGAAATGAAGTTACCATCTTGTCTGTGCTTTATTAAGTAAGAATGCCCTATTAACTAAACTGCTAAATACAGCATTTTGATTGGTCAAGACAAGTTGCTTCACAATAAAATATAAAAGCTTCATTTTTATGTCAAAGGTTTTTAGCAAGTCCTAAGTGGGCCTAATTCTTTCAGAATATTTCTACTTTTCCTTCTTTCAAGGGAAATATTGGTATTGTTTTCATCATTTAGGGTCATTAGTATCACTGTATAATTTAAATGGGCTACTTTTATCTTTTAGAGAAAGATATTCATCTAAGAATAAATCTGTTGTCACTTTTAGAATCTCTCCCTTGACTGAAAATGATGTTTGCTCTCAATACTATTTATCTTCTTCTTAGGATACAATAATCCATCAGCTGGAGAAACGTTATGCAGACTCGCTGATTTACACATACGTTGGAGACATCTTAATTGCCTTAAACCCCTTCCAAAATCTAAGCATATACTCTCCACAGGTAAGGGATGTTTTAAGAACACATTGCTCCTTAATA
The DNA here is from genome assembly GCA_963574415.1 of Tarsius wallacei. Taxonomy (NCBI): domain Eukaryota; kingdom Metazoa; phylum Chordata; class Mammalia; order Primates; family Tarsiidae; genus Tarsius; species Tarsius wallacei. The sequence goes on from CAUYQG010140952.1 coordinate 10,007, forward strand.
GGAATTCTAAAATCACAAGGGCAAAGAAAAAGAAGGAAAAAGTAAGAATAAAATTATGCTACCCTAGAGGCATGTATCCCAAACTGCAGATAATAGTGAAATACAAATGGAATTTTTAAAAAATTTATTTATTGTAAAGATATGGGGTACAGTTCAGGGTTAGGTATACAAACAGTGATCATGCAGGTACCCCACAAATGGAATTTTACATTTTGGGGGTAACTGTTTAGAGAAAGCTGTAATGGTAACAGCTAAAATTTATTGAGTGCTTTTTGCACACCAGACACTGGGTTACCTCACTTACTTCTCACAACCCTTTGGGACAAGAACTATTGTTAAACCTAGCCAGCAGATAGAGCATAGAAAGAACTCTCTTGCACAAGCTCATGAAGCCAGGAAGTATAGAAGTGCGATTGGAACTCAGGCCTACCAATTCCAGAGCCTGTGCTCCATAGCCTTCTTGATGTAATTAAGTCCCCTACTAAGTGCTTAAATGAACCAGGCCCTGTAATCCCAGTGCTTTGGGAGGCCAAGATAGGAGGATTGCTTGAGCAGGAGTTCGAGATCAGCTTGGGCAACATAGCGGGACCATATCTCTACAACAAAATAAAATAAAATCAGCCAGGTGGGAGGATCACTTGAGCCCAGGAGTTCAAGGTTACAGTGAGCAATGATTGTGCCACTGTACTCCAGTTTGGGTGACAGACTAAGACCCGGTCTCTAAAAAAGATTGTAAAATGATACAAAAATATAAGTGACAAAGTCTTGGTTTCATTGTCATAGTGGAACATTAGATGGCCCAGGGGAGCACTAGAAATTTTCTTTAAATTATTTTTTCTTCAGTTTTCCAGACTTTATCATGGGGTGAAACGTTCTTCAAATCCTCCCCACATATTTGCAACAGCAGATGCTGCTTACCAGTGCATGGTTACTCTCAGCAAAGACCAGGTACAAACTCACCTTCCTTTCCTACAGGGTCACACAGTAAGACATGTTCTGTCTTCCTCTTCAGCTCATAAGTCTTCCTAAAACCGTTCCATTCTGGTTGCTGGTGCTAACCCAAGAAATAGAATGAAATAGTAACTCAGTGAAACTTGAGAAAATGTGAAAACACTTTTTTTTTTTTTGAGTTGGAGTCTCACTCTGTCGCCCAGACTGGAGTGCAGTGACCGCTCCCGGCCACTGCAGCCTCAACCTGCTGGGCTCCAGCGATCCTTCCGCCTTCCACGTAGCTGTAACTCCAGGCGCGCGCTACCACGCCCAGCTAATTTTTTGATTTATTGTAGAGATGAGGTCTCGCCAAGTTGCCCAGGCGGGTCTCGAACCCGCGGGCTCAGGCAATC
>CAUYQG010140954.1:0-40932 GCA_963574415.1 Tarsius wallacei
TTCCCCAAAGCTTTGTTTTTGAAGTAGCCAATGAGAACAAATCTATATATTTATTCAACAAAATAGAATGCAGTAATCAAAAATGAAGATATACATTTATATATTTGGATATGAAAAATTTCATAATCTGTTGCTAAGCAATAAAAATGCCAGAGAATACTATGTAAAATATATCATTAAAAATAAAATAATATGCATGCATGTATAGAAAATGTTTGAAAGTGTAGACAGAAATAGCTATAATTTAAACAGTGCTTGTACCAGTTTTTTTTCTCTCTCTGTTTTTGGATAATGCATATAGATTCCTGTGTTCAGGGAAAATGGTGATGCTATCAAGAGGAACTTCCAAAAAACAAAACAAAACAAAACAAACCAGAACAAGACACTGGCTTTAGCGGACAATGTGATAAACTTGGCTGCCATTTGAGGCTGTGGTTGAAAATCCAATTGGAACATATCTGATTATTGGTTTGAAAGAGCCTGATTATAAGAAATTTAAAGTGAAATGGCTGATACAAGAAGTTTGGAGAATTTAAGATAAAATGACTGAAAATAGAGCTGCTTTTAATGTTATAAAATAATAACTGACTTCTAAAGAAGTTTGTTACTTAGTTTTTAATGCTAAGTTTAAAGAATGATATAAGCCCTTATAATGGTCATATTTATTAGCGTTTCTCTTTTACAGAGTTTAACTTTCTTCTGTTGTCTCTGTTCCAGAACTATTATATAATTACATTTATCAGTTATATGAAATATTTTATCGATCAGATGGGCTATACATTTTAAAGAAATATACTGTATTATTAAATAATAATTCTGCTGGTCATTATTTATGACTGACATCTAAGAGGTCAATTTAACGAAATTCTACAGTTGAATAAAAATTCTATAACTATCTCTTCCTAGCACATTATTTTTTCGGGCAAACCTCAAATAACACATTTTTCAATCATTAGTTTGCCAATTAGAAAACCTTATTTTTAAAACAATGCTCAACATTTGACCATTTAAAAAGGAATAAAAATTCTTTTATTTTATAACAACATGGTAATCCGATTTAATGTATTTATGGTTCACATAAGAATCTGGCAAGTCTTTGTTGACTGAAGTATTTCAATTTCACAGGTAGGAAAATTGTTCACAGATCTTAGCTAACCAAAATGCAGATAAAAAAATATACGTGCACTTCTAAAGCTGTTCGAATCTCTGTGCTACAGTTAAAAACTATCCAGTCTCCTCCACTGGCCTACCAGTTCCAATCCCATCTCCACTCCCACATTGCTGCCTCCACCTGGTCTCCTTGCTCTCAAAGTCTCCCATACGAATCACTTCTCCACATTACCAATAGAGATGGTTGTGTAAAGTCCTTGTTTAAAAAACAAACTTTCACTCCCCACTGCTGACAGGTTAAACACTCTAGCATGAAAAGCAGCATCCTGCTTTCTTGGTCCCATCCTGCATTCTTGACTTCATTTCTTTCTGCTCTTCAAACACACCCTGCATTTTAGATACTCAAAGTTCCTGGGGACACAAATTGAAATCTCTTGTCTTCTGCTTTTGTGTAAGTGAAGGAACCAACATTCTGATTCATTCTCAAATTCTTATTGATTTGTTTTAACCTACTATAGCATTTCTTTTTTTAAATTTTAATTGACACATAATAATTGTATATATTTATGGGGTACAGGTGATATTTTGATACATGTCTACAATGTGTAATAATCAGATCAGGGTAATTGGCACATCAATTATCTCAAACATTTATCATTTTTTTTGGTGGGTTGAGAACATTCAAAATCCTCCCTTTTAGCAATTTTGAAATGTGCAATACATTATTAACTATAGTCATCCTGCTGTGTTATAGAACACTGGAACGTATTCCTCTTTAGCTACAATTTTATACCCATTAACCAACCTTGTCTTATCTCAACCCCTCCCTCCTCCCTTCCCCGCTTCTGATACCCACTATTCTACTCTCTACTTCTTTGAGATAGACTTTTTTTTAGCTCCCACATATGAGTGAGAACATGCAGTATATATCTTTCTGTGCCTGGCTTATTTAACCTAACATATAAAAACAACAACAAAAAACAAAAACAGAAAACCCCAGCAATCCCACTACTGAGTATATACCCAAAGGAAAGAAAGTTAGTATGTCAAGGAGATATCTGCACTGCCATATTTATTATAGCACTGTTCATAATAAACAAGCTACAGACTCAACCTAAGTGCTTATCAATGGATGAATAAAGAAAATGCAGTATATTGATTCATTTTTGACAGGGAGGAACACCAGTCCCAAAATCTGTTGGGGCAGGCAGTTCATTTATCTGATGGCTAAGTAGATTTATTTGTTTTCTTCCCTGCCCCAATTCTGGCTAAAGTCTCCTAAAACAGCACATAGTTGTTTGAAAAGGTGAACCTTTTCAACTAAAGGAAGACCATTCTGTAATAAAAAATAGTCTTCCTTGAGGACTCAGATAAAATGGCACCATGTCTGAGATGGTGACAAGTTCACCCCGCCATCCCTTGACCCTATGCACATTCCTGTTACTTATATGTATGCCAATGCTACTGATGGATAGGTAACATTATTTGTACTATGCACAAGTTTAACTCTCACTCTTTGGTCTGGGGAGGATTCCTTTTGTGCATCTTAGTACCAATTCAAATGAGAATAGTATTTTTAAATGTATAATTAATGAGAAAATACAAAGACTTTTGAGCTCCTGGAGGTTGTGAAGACAAAGATTTTATGACAAGAAATAGAAAGTAGTATGATACTTTTTTTTAAGCCCCTCTGGCAACTTGAGACTAGAACTTTTTTTTTTTTTTTGAGTTGGAGTCTCACTCTGTCACCCAGACTGGAGTGCAGTGGCCGCTCCCGGCCACCGCAGCCTCGACCTGCTGGGCTCCGGCGATCCTTCCGCCTCAGCCTTCCGGGTAGCTGGAACTACAGGTGCGCGCTACCACGCCAGGCTAATTTTTTGATTTATTGTAGAGATGAGGTCTCGCTTGCCCAGGCGGGTCTCGAACCCGCGGGCTCAGGCAATCCACTCACCTCAGCCTCCCAAAGTGCTGGGATTACAGGCTGAGCCACCGAGCCCGGCTTTTTTTTTCTTTTTTTTGAGTTGGAGTCTCACTCTGTCATCCAGACTGGAGTGCAGTGGCCCGCCACTGCAGCCTTGACCTGCTGGGCTCCAGTGATCCTTCTGCTTCAGCCTTCCACGTAGCTGGAACTACAGGAGCGCGCTACTACACCCAGCTAATTTTTTTGATTTATTGTAGAAATGAGGTCTTGCCAAGTTGCCCAGGTGGGTCTTGAACCCACGGGCCCAGGCGGGTCTCAAACCCGCGGGCTCAGGCAATCCACTCACCTCAACCTTCCAAAGCACTGGATTACAGGCTGAGCCACAGAGCCTGGCTACTAGAACATATTTTAATGATTCATTTGATCTCCAACATTATTGGTGCTATAGACTGAATGCTTGTGTCCTCCCAAAATTCATATGTTGAAGCTTAAAATCTCCAGTGGGATAGTTTTGGAGATGAGCCTTTGGGAGATAATTAAGTCATGAGGATGGAGCCCTCATTAATGGGATAAGTGCCCTTAGATAAAAGAGGAGGGCAACCCCTTCATGCAAGGATACCTGGAGAAGACCCTTTGCAAACCAGGAAGGGGGCCCTCACCAGACACCAGATATATGACCATCATCATCTTGGACTTTCAGCCTCCAGAACTGTGAAAAACAAATTTCTGTTATTTAAGTCACTCGGTATGTGATATTCTTTTACAACACCCTGAACCGACTATGACAGTGTAGTACTGACCTCATTTACTCATGCAGAAAATACCACTAAGAAAATGTTTCTCCACTAAATTCTACCTCTCCTTTCAACCTACAAAAACGAACAAACAAAACAACAACAACAACAAAACAAAGCAGACAACAGACTAGAAAAGAAAAAAATATTTAAGAGGGCTTAAAGAAAGGTTTAAAGGAAACTGCTTCCTCATGTTAGCTGGCTAGGATCTTGCACTCTCAGGCTTGAATTGCACTCAGGGTCATTAGCTTTCATTAGTCTATGTCATAATTGAGACCATGCCTGTTTTTTTTGTTTGTTTGTTTTGTTTTCAAGTGGGAAGAAAATGAATTTGGTGTCTTGCATTGTATGACGCTTAATTTTTTTTGTTGGATTATTTCTAAGTCTGTGGGAAATGTTTTATTTTATTTCAACTTTCAATTGGAAGATTGCCATAATTAAGATATCTTCCTTAGATTCCTTAATAAATTGCTTATTAAAATGAATTCTCTTTATATAATTTTGTTACATTTAGCTCCTTACTACTACTACAATCTTTAAAAAAGTGATAATTTTCATCTGTGTAAAATGTTTTCATTGTTTGTATTTGTTCCTATTCTTTTGAATTAGGCATTAGGGTAATATTTTCCAAAATCAGAAGTGTTGATATTATTTGTTTTGCATTAGTTATACTGTATTTAATTTCTCCTTCTCATTTGCTTGTTCTGCTGATAGACACATAGAGATTAGGACCAAGATACAGCTATGCCTTTGTTTTATGTTGTTCCTTTTTTAAAAACATCACCTAATCAGACCACAATGGTTTTTTATCTTAAATACTGTTTATTTCAGTCTGAGCACTTTTAAAACATCCACCTTTGTACCTTTAGGCAGAACATTGAATACTCAAGTTTTTCTGCTATCTATTAGGAAATGAGATTGTACCATTCTCTGCTTGTGTCACTACCATGGAATAATTCTGAGTTACTTCTTGGTTTACAAAAATCTCTCTGCCATTAAAATCTCTAAATGGCTTCTATGATCTAATAGACATATCTCTTCAAAAACCAGACCCAACCTGTGTCTCTCTGACTGGCCCCATCCTTAAGGGTGCTTCTTTACCATTATCTCCTTGGAACTCGAACTCTTTCTCTGAACAAACGAGTCACATTTATCTAAACCTTACCTTTCAACTGACTTTTTTCCCCCTTCTTTTGCTTATGTTTGGGGCCTCTGGAAATCTGAGCCTGGGGAAAGAAAAACAAATACTCTGAACTTTTCTTCCTAAGAACGCCTTGGCTCTTACCCTTTCTGTGTCTCTGCCGCAGACACAAAGCCTCCCTATCCTCTGACTCCATTTCACATAGATCCTTCTCCCAGAGGTCTTTTATTCCAAAGTAAAGTGAAGAATTTATCGTCATCTGGTGATTCCAGCACAGTAACTCACTTTTTGTAATGAAAAATTTACTGCTTAATATTTTGGCTAGATTTGTCTTATTAATCAATATTATTAATTATATCAGCAATACAGAGTGTTATTGACTGTTTTTTTATGTGCCTAGTGCTGAGTTGAGTAGTTTACATAGTTATATAAGAAGTCTAGATTTATCAAATAACAATCACCTTTTTATTTTAGTCAACATTGTATTTTATGAGCTATGTTGCAGACAGTCAATAAAACATGTTTTGGAGTGTGGTCATTGAATCAGAGACTTGGGTTCATTTCTGCGTCTGCCAAGTCATATATGTATGACCTTTTTATAATTTATTTGACATTGCTTTATCTAACAAGTATTTTTTAAAAAACATACCATTTATTTATTTTTGAGTTGATTTTAAAATTTAAAATTGTGTTGACTGTATATTTTTTAGAACCTAAGCTATATTATTAACCAAAGGGAATAATAATATCTAACATAGAATCATTGTGAGAAGAAAGGGGGTTATATATGCAAAACAGTGCTTGGCACATACCAGTAGTCAATAAATTGTAGCTCTCTTACAACCTTCTTCTTCCGGGTTTTCAAGCTGCTAAATTCCTAAGCCAGAACCTGTATCTCATTTTTACATATTGAAAATTTTTATAACAATTTTTAACATTAAACTGGCTAGGATAGAAATAATATAAAACCACAATAAACTAACTCCTAGTTAAATTTTTACACTTTTTCCATCTTACTTTTTATGTAGGGTAAAAATCATTATTTCATCCAGGAAATAAGTAGTTAACCATGAGCCCGATTCTCTCCTTTCTGATAAAATTTAAAAGGCAAAGGCATTCAAAGATGTGATATAGGTACTGACTAGTTTTCTCAGGGTGCCTGTATTCTTAGAACTTACCGGAGATGTTATAAAGTCAGAAACTTTTTGAGAAAAGTAGACAAGAAGAGAACAATACTTGCTGATTCATAACAATAACAGGGAGCTGTAATCCATCAAAGAACATAGACAGGGAAGTAGTTCTATTATTTTTTACAACCCACAAATAACTATTAAGGTCAGATTCAACATCTGAGCACCGAATTCAAGTTCCAGCCTGCTTTTTATATTCTTCTACACTATTTTCGTTGAGCACATCCAGACTGAATTTCTTGCTTTCCCCTGAATTTATCACATACTTGATGCTTTTGAAATTATGCTCCTGTGATGCAAGCTGTCAGAATTTCCACCCCTGTAAGCCTCACTCCTGTTTTCCTCTGTCATCTTGCAAACCTTAGCTCAGGACCTGCAACCTCTTCTTTTCCTTTAGCAATCTTAGTTTTTATATTCTTACAGTGATGAGATCTTTATCTCTAGTATAGCATTTGAATGTGTATTCTCTTATGATTTTTAAAAAATAGAAAATATAGGTAGTTTAATGATGTCTAAAGAAATTAAATCATGAATTTTTCCACAAAGAAAGCATCGGATCTCGGCAATTTCAAATAAATTCGACAAACTTTTAAAGGTATAAACAATTTTAGTCATATAAAAATTTCTAGACTATAGAAAACCAGGGAGTACATCCTTCTTTTTCTTTTACATAAGACTAAAATAATCTTGATATCGAAAATACATAAAAATAATAAATTATAAGCCTATCAGCTCATGAACATAGATGCAAAAAATTCTAAGCAAAATATTAGCAAACTTAATTTCAGCAATACACAAAAAATAAAAATAAAAATTACTTTGTTCCAGTTTTAAGTTGAAGGAAAAAAATTCCAATGTTTTTCTCAATAGAAGTACATACATCATTTGCTAAGATTCAAAACCCATTCACAATTTAAGAAAATCTTACAAATTGGGAATAGAACACAGGATATACTAACAATCTAGAGCAAGTATTATTCTTATATTAGATACACTTCTTTTTAAATGAAAAATAAAAAGGATATTCAGTCACTTTATATTTGACATGACAATCCCTGCTGGTTGGGCTCAGAGGACCACATCTCCCTCCAGACCCTGGTAACTGAGGTAGTGTAAAGTGGTGGCACGGCAGACATGCCAGTCTGTACTGTGTTGTGTATCTTTCTCTGCCTCAGTCTCCCCAAGGATATCAAGTGTCTAGAACTGAGCAATGTATTATGATAGTCACTATGCACTTAAAAAGTGTGGCCAGTCTGATTTTTAATGGGCTATAAGCATAAAATACAACAAGGAATTTCAAAGAGTACAAAAATGCAAAATATATCAATAATTTTGTATAACATATTCAAATGCTATTATATTAAATATATTGGGCCAAGTATTTTAATTTCACTGATTTCATTGTATGTTTTAAAAATGTGTCTATTCGAAAATTTAAAATTACATTTTTGGTTCTGCTGAGTGGAATAATTATTTCTGAACAGCTCTGGTCTGCAGTAAATGGTTGAAAAGTATTAGTATAGGACAGAAGTGGTGGCCATAGCATAAATGCTTGCAGGATGGATGAGAGGGAGGCAGCCTGGGTCTCCCTCTGCACTAGGCTGCAGCCATCGTGCTGAGGAGGTCCCAGCTGGACAGGCAGAGGAGCCAGAGCTGGAGACCCTGTTTGGGTCTGTAGAGGCACTAGTACTGTGGTCATGACCCTCTGAGATGGCAGCTAGTTCATGAATGCAGTAGGCCTGTGGCTGATTTCTGGTGGCTCTCCTGTTCATGTTAAGATTGGAGCAGGACCTTTGAGGCTGGAGCAATAATCTAATGCTATCAAGTGTTCTGTCTCTCCCCTTAGACCCTCAGGTTCTTGAGGAGGTCCTGTTGCTTACCTTCTTCCTCTCCCATACTGTGTAACAACAGAGTTTTGGACATAAAATAGGTTTCAAACTTACTTGTTAAATCAAGCCGAAATTATTTCTCAGTTCAAAACATTCCACAGGACCATTATTTTTCATCTTCATTCACAGTTACACTCCTTCAGGATAATAAGCAAGCAGGACCCTTAGCTTGCTAGCACTGTCGGGAAAGTTTAGAATCCCTTCCAAGCACACAGCATCACAGTGTTTTTAAAGTAGGTTGGCGACTCTACACTCTACTACAAGTATCATTATTATTTGTGTATTTTGAAATCGTTTTTAAGTGGAGATTTACAGCCCAATGAAGCACTTTATGCATGAGCTATGAAATTCAAAGTAATGATAATTATAGAGATATTTGAATGTCTGTAACTGAATAGATAGTACAATAATTCTATCTCACTCTTTTTCATCAGCTATTTTTTTCTTGATTTTTCTTGCACTAACATTTCTGTCAAATAGATTCACAGATAAACTGGTATCATTGCACATCTACTCTGTGTAGGGCTGTGTGATAGCCAAAAGATACACAAGACATGTTCTCTATCTTCAAGTTGTTAATTGTCTTGTAGAACACTTAAAGACACCAGTAACTTCAACACAAGCAGTATGTGAAAAATGTGATAGGAGCTGTAAAAGTTCAGTACTGTCACATTTCCAGGAAAGAAGAACCTCTGCCACTTGAGGAGATCAAAGCAAGTATCATTGAGATGCCATCTGGACTGAGTCTTAGATGGTGGGCGAAATTTGGATAAGTGGATGAAGTGGTGAGGACATTATCTCCAGGCAGAGGGAATGGCACGAGCAGTGGTATAGTCTTATAAAAATGAAGTTTAGATATTGAGCTGAACAATCTATTTATTTTTCTCTCTGTAAATAAAAAGTAGTGTTTGCTTTATTTGATAGAAAATAGAAAAGTACTGAAAAGAATGTGAAAATACGTGACATGATAAAAGCAGTACTTTGGTAAGTTAATGTATTAGTGTTGTACGAAGGGACTTAAGGAATCTAAGAAGGCATTATACTTCAGGGGAGTCTAAGGAGAAAAATGAAATAAATGCGGTAACTGCCACAGAGAAAGAATTTACAGCATTAAGTGACCAATTTAGATATAGGTGATATATTGACTGAAGAGACAAATATAATCAACCATCTATCCGGGACTAATATACAACTAGTGAAAAAATTATGTTCTTCAATTCTAAATGTAGCCAACTATCCAATTTTTCACTCTGAATTTCCCTTAGTAGCAAACTCTCTTTCTTTTACTCTGTTTTTTTTTTTTTTTTGAAAATAGTTGTCTTCACTTGTTATTTCTATTATTTCACATTCCATACACTTTGAAATCTGGTTTTCATCTAGGCCCCTCCACCAAAATTTTTTTGGCAAAGGTCTTTGATGATCTCTCTGTGGCTTAATAGGCCAGATAATTTCTATTCCTTATCTTACTTGACCTGCTGAACTATTTGATAATGGTAATTAATCCTTCCTTTTGAACTCTCTCCTATCTTGGTTTCTGGGACACCACTATCTCTTTGCTTCTTTTGCTACATACTTGGCTATTTAAAGAACAATGCATCCTTAACCTGTTTCATCTATTTTGGTGTTTCCTAGCTTTCTGTTTTCAGTAATTATATTTTATTATTCTATATTTGTATTCCCATGGTTTCAACCACTGTTTCTAATGTTTTTAAAACAAGTATTTACTCAGTACCTATCTTTGCCGGGCGTTTTGATGATGAATCCCCAAATCACCATCTCTTTCTCCTGAGCTCCAGATCCCAGATGCCCATCTGCCTACTGGAGTTAATCTCCCAATTGTCACTGAGGTCCTGCAAAGATAACATTCTCTCTTCTGACTCCTCCTCAGACTTGCTCTTATTCCTTTTTTTTTTCTTAGTGAACTGTAATAACATTTAGTTGACCCAATTAAAATCCCAGGAGCTGTGCTTTACTCTGTGTTTCAGTAGATGACAGCATGGGCAATTGCCAATGACCAGAGACCAGATGTCCTTGCTTTCATGAATTAAATACCCCCTGAAGAGAAATAGGAATGGGAGGAAGGAAAATCTTGTGAAGAAAGCATTTAAATTTGAAATAACAGTTTTTAAAATAGAATTGCCTAAATAATTATAATGGAAATTCAAAATTGAGATTGAAGTAAACAAAAACAGAAAAAGAAAATTAAATTTCTGCCCTCATGGGTGTGTTTCTTGAAAATATGACTTAAATTTTTTCAAATACAATATGCTTCCAGACATTTTTCAGAAGATCCTCATAACTTTTAGGATAAAGTCCAAAGACTATCACATAGGATTCAAGACTCTTTATAACTAGGTTCATGCTTGCCTCTCCAGCCTTATCTCTGGCAATAAATATCCTTGCATTCTACCTTTGGATGAGCATGACTGTTCTGACATCTTTATTTGCTCTTACATTTTCCAAGAATGTTTCTTAGTCGGTGGTCATTTGAATAATTCTCATCAATGAGCTTATTCACAAACATTTACAGAACATCTAACCATGTGCCCAACAGTGCCTGGTACTGAAGTTCCAAAGATGAAAAGCAAAAATCTTTGCTCTCAAGAAACTCATTATCTATTGGAGGAGGCAGAAACAAGAGATAAGTGTATTGATAGGCCATTAATAGCGATATATCACAGTTTCCCTAGAATTGAGGGAAAGATCTTTAAAGACATCTTGAAAGAAGCTCTCTTCTTGACATACTCACCAACACATATCTCTTGTCTTTTTGATAATAGCCATCCTAAGAGATGTTAAATCTCATTGTGGCTTTGACTTGCATTTGTTTTTGGATAATTAGTGATGTTTCATATACCTATTGGTCATTTTTGTGTCAATACAATCCCTACTAAAATTCCAAAATGGCATTTTTCACGGTCTTAAAAAAAAAAAGAAAAAACCATTTGTATAGAGCCATAAAAGACACCAAACATTGAACTATCTTGAGAAAGAAGAACAAAGTTGGATATACTAAGACTCCCTCATTTCAAACTATGTCACAAAGCTATAGTATTCAAAATAGTGTAGTGATGGCATAAAAACAGACACATAGACCAATGAGATAGAATAAAGAGTTCATAAACAAACTCCTGCATATATAGTCAACTAATGTTTGACATGAACACTAAGAAAATACAATGTGAAAAGGAAAGTTTGCTTAATAAATAGTGTTGGGAAAACTGTACATCCACATGTTATTAAATGCTTGTTTTACGCCATATTCAAAAATAAATTAAAAATGATTTAAATTTCCCAGACCTATCTTCTAATTCATTAATTTTTCCATTTAGCTGTGTCAACCTGTTTGACAATTTATTGATTTAAAAAAATTGGTGACCATATTTTTTATCACTGTGTATAAGATATTATTTCCAAATCCTCCTTTTATCAATGTCTTGCTTTAAAAAAGTTATGGCTTCTATTTCTTCTGCTGTGTCTCTACTATCTTAAGCATAGTTTAAAAAGTTTACTTCAGATGGTTTTATTCCCTCCAGTTTGGGATATGCAATATCTTCTGCTCTTTTATTTGATAATTCCTGCTCATGTTAGTTTGTTTTCTCATATGGTTTCTACTTTTTGATTTTGAACTTCTCTTTAATAAGGAATTTTTTCTCCTGTGTTAGAATACTATAGACTCTGGGTGGTTGAAGTGAAGCTATGCATGCATATTATGTTTGATCTATTGGTTTAAGGCTAGTTTTCCATTTTTAGGCTTGGGGATTCTACTACTATCCTTAAAAACAGCATAATACCATGAAGGATTTTGTTTTAATTTTTAATGATTTTTTTTTTTGCACTTAGATTCTCAGGTCAAATCAAATATCCTTGGTACTCCCTTGACTTCCCTAGGTATTGTGATTTTATCCCTCTCTTCTACCACTTGGAGATCCTCCTTCATTTTCCTATATTTCTATAGGAATTTCAGGTTAAACATCTAACCTTACAGATGTCCATGGACATATTCATGCCTCCATATGAACTTTTAATCTGTAGACTCTAAATTTAATCTCTAAAGTAAATGCCTTTGCCTGAGCCTGGTAACCCCCAAATGTCTACTGAGGTATTTTTCAAATTCTCTGTTTTTACATTTCTTCTTAAAATTTTTCAATTACAATATACTTCTAAATACTTTTCAGAAGTTTCTCATAACTTTTAAGATAAAGTCTAAAGACTATCGCATGGGATCCAAGGCTCTTTACAACCAGGCTCATGCTTGCCTCTCCAGCCTCATCTCTGGCTATGAACATCCATTTCTAGATGGCATTTAGAAATTTCTCTCACTTTCTTTTAAGTTCATCTCTATATTTTATCTTATTATTTTTTATTACTTTTAAAAATGTTTCTCCAGTTTTATAGCCAGGAGGTGCTTTGTTAGTTCAGTCAGCCAGGTTGTGAGAACTGAACTGGAAAAAGAGAAAGAGGAAAAAAAAAAAAAAGAAAAGAAAAGAAAGAAAAAAATATGCTCACACACACACACACACACACACACACACACAGAGACATCAATTGTTGAATCAATTCCTTTATTTGCTTAATTTATTAATGTTTTTCTTCTCATTCTTAATTTTCCTTATTTTGCTTTACCCCCATGCTTACACAACCTCATACTTTCAGCTCCTACACTAAGTGAAATCTGTATCTACATATAGCCCTTCATTTCTTCTCACTCACCAATTAGTCCCTAGATGTGCCTAGGCACCTACTGTATCATTTCTACCCTATAATTTAACTGTATACATAAAATACTTATGGGGTGAGAAGGCATAAATCCCTTCTAACTGAAAGAAATCCAATTAGTGCTTTGGTGAATTTGAGTGTGTCACTGCAGAATTCTGTTCTGTAGGTTAGTGGTGTGGTTTAGTATAAAAAGAACTAGTAGAAATGTTCACAGCAGAGCCTTAGGATATAAAAGTGCCTTTGTGCTTTTCATTACAAGGTCATTACTTGCCATTCTTTACAAAATAAACAGGAAGAATTGCTTCCAGTTTCTAAAGTTCAACAGTTTTTAGACAAACTTAGTAAAATGGAAAGTAGAATACTTAAATATAAAGACCTATAACTGAAAAACGAAAATTTAAAGATGTATATTTTCACACCAGCAGAGGTAGAATTATTATTTCTAAAAGGTGAAAGTATGTCTAAACGTTTCTATTCAAAAAGGCTATAGTAAATTTCTGTGACTTTACAGTTTATATAACCAATACAATTTATATAACCAAAAGGTGGCAGTGTTCCATTTGGTTTCCTTTGGAACTTCATTTTTCTAGAGGTTAAATTTTCAGATGTATTCTAATTGACATTTAGAACAAATATTGATCAATGCTGCTATTATCACATATACCAATAATTTTATAATTGAATAGAATTTTTTGGCAATAGAAACATTAAGGTTTAATTATGTAGAATGGTTTGATCTGAACAGCCAAAAAATGTGGTATGTTAAAAAACAGCATATGAGTGTTTCATATCTAAAATATCTTATTTGTTACTGGGTTATCTCTCTGTTGTTCTACTCTGTCTTGATTATTGTTTGGTTTATTTTATAAAACTATATGAACAGTAATTTATTTTCAGGCCTAACTAGTTAATAAGGGAAACAATTTAAATGTTGTATTCATAGCTGACAATATATTTTCTTCAAGAAGCAAATAATAAACATTTATAGACATCAATGAATTCAAATTTCGGCTATTGATGATATGCACAAATATATTCTTAAGCTATTTGTTAGTATCACAACTAAAGCAACTAAAATAAATAATTAAAACATATTTTAATCTCAAATTCTTAATCTGTTCCAAAATCTTAAAGGAAAGCTTACTTGAGGCAAAAATGTACTTTTACAAGTATATTCTGGCAAGAATTGACTTAACAGTCAATTATTATAAACAAAATCCAGGTTTCTTAATTAAAATACAAAATATTGGCTCTCCGACTTAGCCTGAACTAAGTTATGTCTTAAGGAGACTGCAATTATGGTGGCGCCTTCTAACTCCACTGATGGTCAGAGCCTGTCAGTGTTTGTATAAAAAACCATTTCTTTAAAGCTTTGCAACAGTGCTGTGGATTGTTACTTCCTCAGCAAAACCTTGGCATCCAAACCCTAAAACAGAAGTTAGAACTTTTTTTTTCTTTTAAGTTTAGTCTGAATACCGAAAGTCTTTTTTATTTTTACGCTCATAAATGTGAAAAAAGTAAAATCTACTACTTATAATAATTACAATTTTTGAACCTGTGTCTATCTACTATATATAAATATTATGCATTGACTATATTTGGCAAATAATATTAGATATAAATTAGTGGAGTACTCATAGCAATTTAAAAATAACTTTTAAACAAAGCCTTTATGTTTTTAAATGATAGTTATTTTTATTTGGTGAAGTCAAAATATGTTTTTATAATTGATTTTGTAAGAATGCATTTTAGTTATCAGTATTAGTAGCAAAGTCTTTTAAAATGACTTATTCATTCATTTAAATCTTCTTTACCACCTAGCCTAAGAAAAATTTCTAGAACAGAACAGGTTAGACTAGTTTTAGTTTCATCTTTCTTGGTACTCCCTTGGCTCCCAATGGAAAGAATGCTATTTAGAGAATGCAAAAGACAGTCAAATAGTCCTTGGCTGGTCAGTGGGACACTTGCGAAGAGAAAGTCATGAACTGATTTTTGTACTCATACTATGGACTCATATTATGATTGCTTACTTCAGGTAACATTTTTTTCAAGAAATTTATATAATTTGAAAAAGTGACACTATGTTTTCAGTTCAAAAAACTGCTGTGAAAAGCACATGTTTCTAAATTCATATTTATTATAGCTCATCAATTGTACTTGGTTACAGGTCAGATTGGCATAAGAAAATGTCCTTTAGGGAATGAGCATTTTGATCACTGTGTATCAAAATGCAGGATGCATTTTTTATCATATAAACTATGATAAAAGTTTATATGAACCAGTCTCAATTATGACATACATTTCTTAGACTTTGATACTATATTAGTCAAGTAATAAAAGACAGAAATAATTATTAATGCTAATTTCATAGTTGCTGTTGTTTAGCTATGGTAAGTGCTTAGTAAATATTTTTTAAACTCATGAATGAACATTCATTCTATTGGGTTTCTGTATGCACTGTGCCTAAAACAATACTGAGACTATCATAATGCATAAGAAGAGAGTGTCATCCTCTAGGAAGTAGTAAAATCTGATGATACCTGACATTTCATATTTATTATATTCCTGGCCCCATCTAAATCTTTTTATATTTATTAACTCATTTATTCTTCATAAAACCCTAAGTGATAGCTATTGTCATTATCTTCATTTTATAGAGCAGGAGACTGAGGCAAAGCATGCTACCCCATTATGAAATGGTGAAGCTAGGATTCCAATTTAGTCTGGTTCCTGAGCACAAGCTCTTTATCATTGATTTACCATATCTCTCTAACTGTACTCAGACAGATTTATTTTTTTCCCCAGAATTTGTTGGTTGAAGATCAGCCTTAGGATCACTCAGGAGCAGTAACTAATTCCTTATACAAATGACTCCATGGGGTAAAACGTGTTTGAAAATGGTGCATACTATAGCTCCCCTTTCCCACCATTTGTGTTTAATCTAAATGTGCAGTAGCATGCTAAATGCTTTGGGCAATCTCTCTGTGGAGGTATGAAAATTAGACACCTCTCAATGACAGTCTTCTGAATAATACATGTGGCAAATGCTATAGTAACGATTGCTTTATTTACATTTATGAAAGGATATTCACATAGCATATCATAAATCATAACAATCCTGTAAAATATATCTTATCCTATTTTAAAGGCAGAGCAATGAAGGCAGAGGTATTCAGTGATCTTTCTCACGTGCAACTAAGCGGGGGGAGCAAAACCAGTACTTGTATCATGTTTTCTAATCCAAGATCCAGTGCTGTCAATTGTGTAAGTGTCTCCATTGTCAAATACCCCATCCTTGCAGGCAATTACTTAAATGCTTTAGATGATCCTTTTCTTCAGTTCTTAGTTGTATATTGCTTACTTGCTTCAAGGCTGAACAAGTTAACTCTTCCTTTCTTTCACTTAGCATGCTCAGAAGTTGACTACCACCCTTATCACTAATAGAAAACCTCAGGGTAGATGTGCCTTTAAAATTTTTTTCCTTGTGCAGTGGAGAAGGTTTGGTTATTCAAGTCTTTTTTTTTTTTTTCCTATTGTCACTGCACTGGGACATTACAGGAAAAGATTTGTGATGGACTGATAAAACAATGAGGGAATATCACCAAGGAGAGAAACACTGTATGTCTTCTGAGATGTTAGGAGATTGTGCATAATGATAACAGCATGAAATCCCTGGCTTTGTCTAACTTTGTCTGTCTGTAGACATAACAGCATTATTTTGGGAAATGATCTTTTCACAGTAGTAATTCATAAGTCTTTTTCTCTTCATCAAGCGATTAAACAGGCATACAAACATTGAGTCCCAGTTTGTCAGCATGGACTAACCAATGGAAAACTTTCAAGGATCTTAATTCTACTGGGCCACGAGCCCATGATAATAAGTTATGAAATGCATTGACTTTTATGAAGCATTTTCTCATACATGCTCTTATTTGATGGGTTCAACAACCCCATAGTAAGGGTTTTTTATTTCCCATTTCACAGATGAAGAAACTAACATTCAGAAAATTGACTCTTTCCTGTTGCTCTTTAGTTGTATGATTCCAAAGTGACTTTTCCAAGGTCATTCAGACAGTAAGTGGTGAAACCAAATTATAAATCTAGTTTCCTGGCTGTAAATCCCATGTACTTTCGTTGGCAAGCACCACGTTTCTCAAATATCCTTGGCATTACTCATGGAAGTGGAAAAACTATAAGCAATTGGAAGAGAAGAATTTTTATGACATTTTTTGAGCACATGTTAAGTGATAAGGTATAGAAGTGTCTCAAGCATATCCAGATGGCATTTGGATAGTTGCAAAGGTAACAGTGTTCATTTTAGAGAGCATTGAGTGTTAAGCTCTTGCTCTGTAGTTATTGGTTTTATCCTTCTAGGAGATTCTGATTTCAGTGTATATGGACAATTTTCACTTTAGTTTGGTGGGAAGATCATGCTAGCATAGTCTTGGGCTTATAATTGTAGTGCCAAGCACCACTGAATTCTGTATATTTAGAACAGAAAGAACTGAGTATTTGAACTACTCTAGGGAAATAACTTTGCCACCTTGAGAGCTCTTGAAAAGTTGGCGAGTTGTGACTGTTGATATTTGTTTTATTCTGTTTAAGGAATATTATCAGATTAATGTTTGTCTAATAAGTCTTTATCACTGATTTAAGAAGCATGTTTAAATATATAAGTAAATGAGTAGTATATCTACATATGAGGAGTTTTGAGATTAAAGTAGAGATTTTAGACAATTTGGCTTCACTTTATTTCCCTAGAAATGATCGAAAGGTAATATATAATTGATCAATATCATATCTGGAAGATTTTTTTTCTAGGAAAAGGAGTAATACTCTTAAAAGTAATTTTAGAAGACATAATATTAAGTGATATTGCATATTGGAACAGAGCCTACTATTAAGAGATGTGTATCTCATGTCAGAATATAAAAATATTGAGTGTTAAAGAGTTATTGCCAAAAAAAAAATAGTTATTGTCTTGGACTCAGAGATAATTATTCATTATCCTAAGTGTAGACTGACATTGGGGTATACTTTCAATAGCTATTTATATTATTTTCTCATATTTTTACTTTGAGACTGCATATCTTATTAAAATTCAGATTTATTCCTGGGCACACACAGCACACGGCTGTAGTTCCAGCTGCTCAGCTCTATGATTGTGCCTGTGAATAGCTATTGCAACATATGTTGACTGGGCAACATAGTGAGACCCATCTCTAAAAAACAATAGAGTTATTATTATTGCTTTTGCTATTATTGTTATCATATTGATCAGAAATAGTTAATAGAAGTTATGAATGTTTTGAAAGGATTTATATCTGCATCTGAAAACATTGATCTTCAGTAGTTGGGTTGATAGGCTACAATATTTGAATTTGTTTCCACAAAAGCAGGTTAAAAATAAAATACATTCATAGGGTAAAAACAGTATTATACTGGAGTTTGATGTCATCACTGCCTTGCTGATGAACATGCAGCTATAAAAATACAACTGTTCTAGAAGAAAGAAGAAAAACCAGAGATTAGGAGGGGGATGGTAGGATTAAATCTCTCTCTGTAGGAAAAGAAGGGTGGTGAAAGGTGAGAGATAAAGAAAACAGTTACACACTTGAAAGAGAGTTCTAGATAAGAAAACTAGGAGGGATAAGGCTTTTAATAATGGAGACAGAGATAAAGAACTCATTGTAAAATGCAGGAACAAAAGTATAAAGAGAATTCAAGGATTGACAAGAGAAAATCAATAGAGTTTAAATATAGAAAGTCACTGGGAAATGAAGATGGAAAAGAGATCCAGTGTAAGGGGAAACTTCAGAAACATGCACCACTGAGGAACACACATGTACACACACACACACACACACACACACACACACACACCTAAGAGCCAGAAAAGTAGGGGAATTTTAGAACTGAACATATCCAGTTATAGGCAGAGAGGCACTTGTTATGTGAGTTCAGGTGATGACTGAATTTTTTAGAATTAAACTTCAACGTTCTGTAGTGAGGAGACCTTAAGATTCACATTATATTATAATTTTTAAAAACCTACAAATAAGAGCAAACAGGACTGTGTAGTACCTAGATGCCATTTTGAAAAATATATTTTTGTTTAGTCTGTGACATGGTAACACTTTGTGTATAAGAAATTGCATATTATATTCAGCATTCAAATATAAATATCTAAGGAAATTGTCCTAGAAACTTCTGACCTCTGAATTTTGGACAAGCAGGGACTTTCTGTTTTATTTATTGTGATGGTGGATGCAACACAACCTAGTATTTAGTGTATAAATTAGTTCAGAAGGTTCTCTGGATACAAGCTTTGTGTATTTGTTTAAGGAACAACCTATTATATACCATGGAAACTTAGCAGTAGTCAGGGAAAAATAAAAACTCTTGTTCTGATTTGGAAACACTTATTATGATACTGAAGCATAGTCTTACTATATGTGCAGTGGTTTATATGTTGCCAAGACTATTTGCTAGGGGTTCTCAACTTTGGCCACATATTAATCATAATTTAAAAAATACTGATGCTTGGGCTCCTTCCCAATAATTGTGGCTTAATTGGTTTTGGTTGTGGCCCAAACTTCAGTATTTCTTAAAATGTCCTTCTGCCCCCAATTTGTGATTCTAATGTGCAGCTGGTTTGATAACCTTTGTGTTAGAGAGGTATTATATGTTTATAGCTCTAACATCAGTAGTTATTATTCATATTCCCCATTATTAGTTATATTTCTTAAGTGTAGTATGTCTTAGAAAACAGAGTTTCCTCTCATGTTGCAGAATATTAATGCATATTGGGTGACATATACAGAGGTTCTTTTCATTGCTGATGGACAATTTCTGTGATATATTTGAGGCCAATTTTTTAGGTTTTCAATTTATCCTAAAACTTTTGAAGAAGATTCTATAAAATAGTGTCTCTTTCCTGGAGAAAAAGGATACTATGGAAAAGTAGGGCTATTTAATCAAAATATTACAAATAACAGCAGGTATGCTATCAAGACAATTTTGCATTAGGTAAACTTTAAATTCTCTTCAAATGTTCTTGTGAACGTATCATGGCAAGTGACATTTTTAGATTGTATTTTCC
The DNA here is from genome assembly GCA_963574415.1 of Tarsius wallacei. Lineage (NCBI taxonomy): Eukaryota > Metazoa > Chordata > Mammalia > Primates > Tarsiidae > Tarsius > Tarsius wallacei. The sequence goes on from CAUYQG010140954.1 coordinate 19,867, forward strand.
ATTGAGGATCAACCTACTGTTAATGGGAAATATTGGTGTAAGTTGACAATTTTACCTTACAATGAACCATCACATTCCTACAGGTTTTGAATCCACCAACTTATTGATAAGATACTCGTAGTTAGAGTCACCTATCGGTAAAAGTGTAAAGCATAAGAAGTGTGGGTTTAAAAGCTTTTCTTGGAGGTTCTCCAACATGCCTTTAGTACCTTTTTTCATGCTCTAGACCTTCTCAAACTCCACCTCATCTCATTGTCTGCTGTGTGTTTCAGGTCTGTATACCTGCTGAGCCTTAGCATGTGTACTGTTTGTTGCGAATGCTTGTTAAACAAAAAGTGGTCCTTTTCAGAGCTTCACTCATTGTAATATGGGCCATAAAAATAGCAACAAGACACATAAAATAGGCCATTTCACTTCAAAAGAATGAGTTATAAATGGACAGAAATTGTTGGGTCAGGGGCTTCTTTAATTCAGTAGACCTTTCTCCGAATGATAGACCAAGGTATTTTGCAAATGCTAGTGTAATTCTCTACATAATGTTTTTTTTTTTTTTTGAGTTGGAGTCTCACTCCGTCACCCAGACTGGAGTGCGTAATGCTTTTTAACTTCTCAGTCATTACAATTATCTTGTATTGACAGAAGTTTGTACTTGGATTCAGAACTGTGGGGTAAGTCACACAATAAGCAAGTTTCTTTAGGCGAAAAATCTTTAGAAGGTTAGAAGGGTCTACCTACTAAAAGATACCTACCTACTAAAAGATTCATCAACTCATGAGCTTATTGAATCCTTGTAACTATGCTTTCAGAGAGAACTGCCCTTAAAAAATCCTCAGAATATTGTTCGTCTTTGTTAAAAATATTGACTGTTTGACAAATGTTAACTGAGTAACTAATAAGTACTGTTTATCACTAGTGACCAAAATAAGCTCAGCCTCTGTTTTCATGAAGTTTGTATTCCAGCTAATGTCTCAAGAAAAAAACAAACAAAACTACCTTGATGAAGAACTACATTTAACTTGTGCTCTTAATATGCCCTTAAATCTATTGAAATGATAATACCATATGATTAAACTCTGTGAGGATGAGAGCCTTGTTTGAATTTCTTGGTTGTATCTAAGGCGTATAGTACATAGCCCCATAACATTCACATCACAGGCATATATTAAATATTGGTGAATTAATAAGTAAGTTAATAAATAGTGTCAAATACTGAGCTATTGTGAATGAGTTTTTAAAATTATAAACTATTCTACAAATGGAGCTATTCTTTCATGGTTGGCTTCATAACTGCTTAATGGTTAATCTTTCTAATTATTTAAAATCTGTCCATTTGAACGATGGGTAAAACATCTGGTCAAATACCTGAACTGATCACATATTTTGAGCCGAGTTAGTTGGAGTCTATTTGTTAGATTTAATCCTTTGACTGGTATTTTACTAACATCGTCTAATTTTTAAATTTTTTTTATTCTTAAGTATCAATTTATTCTCCCTTGAAGTAACTAATACAATACCTACTCTCACGAACTAATATAAAACAATCTAAAGAATATGTAATAATACAAAACATGTTGGAAAATCCTCTGTTCACTTAAAACTATTCAATAATGTCACCATCCATTAAAAATAATACCAAACATTTCAAATGTTTTTGGTGACTGTATTTTTCTTTTCTTTTTTCGAGATTTCCTTAGCAACTAGTGACCAGATAGACAAAAAAGGATAGCCTGCCCACAATTACAATCCCTTTTGGATTACAGCAGGCCATTCTAAGTCAGATGGTGGTGTTGTAGCACTGCTCTGTCTTTCTTTGGACCACATCATATTTTCTGTTTAGATGTATGCTATGTCTATCACTCAAAAAGAGGATGAAATGAAGCAATTAATATCACAGGTGGTGTTTTGTTCTGCACTTGTGCATGTATTCACCAAAAAGATTCTAGAAAAGGATACCATTCCTGAATTCTTCCACTACTACAAGGCTCTTCAACTTTTAGGTGGCCTCATCCCCACCCTTTCTATTTACTCCATTCAACACAGTCTAAGGTAACTTCTGTTTAAGAATTTTATGATCATACTCAAATGATTTTGAATTATTTTCCAGATTTGATAAATAATTTAGGGGTACAGGTGCTGTTTGCATCAGGTATCTATCTTTCACTGTAGTCATGTCTTTCTATTGTATTTTTGTTTCAAGGAGAAGACAACAGAACAACAAAAAGCCAGAAGTGAAATACAAAGATCCTTCTAGAACAAAACAGGCTTCAGATGTCTTTGAGCAGGTTTCTTTTGAACATCTTAAAAACATGAAATTGACCAATTAGACATAGCTGATTTATATATCCATGGACTAAATGTGTCAAATTTTAGTGAGGGAAAGAGAAATGAACAGAAAGAATGACAGTGGAGAAATACTTCGTCCATGGATTCTATTGTCTCTGCTCCTTACCAGAAGGTCAGTGACATTAGACTATATCCAGGCAAATACTACATTGCAAGAGGTGGATTTCTATGCCACCTCCTTTCTTGAAGTGGACTTATCTTTAGGGACAATTTTTGTGATGCCCTGGGTGTTTTTCCTGTCCCCATGCCTTCTTTCTCAGCACATGCTAATTCAGTATCTTCAATGCCTTATACAACTTTAAATGCATGCTCTGAAATTTGGAATGCTTATACCTTGGGAATAATTTATCTTTCAAATTGCTCTCACATACTTAGAGACAAAGCTACCTGGGAATCCAAGTGATGCAGCAAAATACATTTACTTTTAATTGAAAATGAATCTGGCTTTTCGTTTGGTGGTTACCATTTCCCCTTTATTCCTGGAAGGTTTTTTCTTTATTTTCTTTCTCGCATTGCACATGTTGATCTTTTTGAAAAATGAACGTTTGCCAAATCTAGTCTGAGTTGGAAGGGAAGGTTGGGAGGAGGGTGGATACTAAAAATTTTGACCAAGAACACTAACAACTGATTTCCAATATAGAGGTAGGCTATATGCCTGGTTAAGCAATTAAATTTCAATTACACTGATTGATATTATAAATCATGATTTGGGAAAATGAGTTTTTGAGACTTATGACACCTAGACTCATTTTTATTTGTCACATGTGTCTTAGGAAAAAAAATCAGCACATATGGGAGAAAAGAAGATTTGTTTCTTCCTTTAGTGTGGTCAATTTTTACTTTGTAACTCTATGCCATACTCTAGAAACCAGAAGTAAATTCATAACCTTGATTATTTTAAAAATAGGGAATAAAACTATAGCCTACTTTATCTAGGATACATTTTATGGATGCAGAGAGAGGCTTTTTGTCTTAAAGTAATTGATTTGACTGTGTACCAATGATCAAAAATTCTAGTTTTGTTTAGATATTAAATAAACAATCTCAAGAATTTTAGCAGTTTAAACGATTTCTTACTGAAAGGGTATTTCTTCACTTCCTTGCAACCTGCACTTCTGCTATTCTTTGTGATACTTATTTTGCAGAGGTGCTCCATGACAGCATTTGTGTCTGCTATTGTGGCATCCTATGTGACTATTAATAGAGAATGTTCAGTAAAGCAAACAGAAAACAGCATCATCAAGTTTTATTGAGTGAGTTTGTATAAGAAAAGCTGATGCATACGATAAGATTCTGCAAGTCTTTTCAGTATTTTGCATTCGCCAATAAACTGAAGACTTGTGAGAAATATGACTTTTCTTTATACACTCAGAGGAAATATTTAAAAAGAAATTAAACAAGAAACCAGGCGCCTCTAGGTAGAGCAGAGGAAAAACATTAAAATTTCATAACAGTTCTAGAATTTGCTCGATAAATTTACATTGGTATCAGAATGCTATCCCAGACAATGAAAGTACTGTGAGCCCTAAGGTTAAGTGAGAGCTTGTAAGGAAAATTATAGCTGCACAAAAACATTGTAGACTTCCAAATTTTAAAGGCATTAAACATTAAGGATAAACACATACTTTGCTCATTTCCTCAGATTAAGTATGGTATTTTAGAAAGGTGTTCACTTTCCCCATTTTACCCATCAAATTTTTAAAAACTCAAATTTCAATCTGCATGTAGTCATGAATAATATTTGATTTGTGTTTATTTGCATGGGTTAAAACAAATCAAAGTACTGAGCGCAATTTCTGGGAAATATTTAATTTGTAAGTTTGTGTACATTTCAACTGAAGTGACTTAAAAGTTAAGAATCATGATATTGCATTTAGGATATTTGTATTTTAACTTTACTGATTTAATAAGGGAAATAAGAGTAAACTTTTTGCTTAAAATTTTGATATTTAAAGACATTTAATGCTGGGGTAGCTAATCACTGTTATGGAATTATTACAACTACTACTTTGGGAACAAGTGATTATTAGTGATTAAGTCTCTGCTGGTTTTTATTTTTTTAAAAATCTGACAGTCATTAAGAAATAGCAAATTAACCTCAATTACAACTCATCCTTTTATTTTTTAAAGAAGTACACTTTAATGACTTACAAAAACTAGGAATCATCTCAAGTACAGAACAGAGACATATGTTAATTTAAGCACAACCTGAGACTTAATACAGAAGTGTTTGCATTTTATTTAAAAAAAAAAAACATCTAAAACAGTGCTATCTAAAATGGGTAGCAAAATTTCCAGTATAGTACTTGAAAACTGCCTTTTCTTTTCCCTGGAACTTGTATGCCCCATGCATCACTGTTTTATGTTAGATGCTTGGTTATAAAATTGTAAAAATGAAGACTTTTCTGGTAGCAAAAGGGTTAAGTTCTTTTTGCTTTACCAGTTTCAAATTACAATGAGAAGCCTCTTCTTTCCCAGCAGGGTTGTGCTTACATTACTCTTTAGATCTCTCTTGAAGAGGGCTGGTATATTTGTGCCTGCTGGAGGTGGAATTAGCAGTAAGAAGGAGAAAGGGATTGAATGGACTTACAGGAAGGATTTCAAGTAAATTCAGGGAAACACATTTACTTGAATAGTACAACCTTGAGTATTATTTTACACTAAGACGACACAAAAGATGTTAAAGTTATCACCAAGCTGCCGGACAAATATATATTCCAACACCAAGGTGCAGATCAGCATAGATCTGTGATTCAGAAATCAGGATTTGTCTTGGAAAGAGCTCAAGGGTTGAGAAGAACTCAAGAGCAAGTGAAGATAACTTTGGAAACGACAGTTTATCAGAAGATCAACTTTCGTTAATTCAAATACCAAAGGCCTGATTATCATAAATTCAATAGGAATGCATAGGTCATCTCATCAAATGATATTAGCCGTCTTCTGCTACATCAATGCAGCAAAAACGCTTAACAACTGTGGATAATTGGAAATCTGAGTTTCAGCTCTCTTAGAAATAACTACTCTTGACACTTTCCGAAATATTTAAAATAGAACAGGAAAATCAGTGAGGATGTTGTGCTCAGAAATGTCACTGTCATGAAGAATAGGTAAATTTGTTTTTTTCAGCTACTGGAAAAGTATACCTCCTAAGAACTCAGATTTTTTTTTTTTTTTAAGAGGACAAGAAGGACTGAAAATATCAACTTTTGCTTTTGGACAAAAATGCCTCTGACTGTATTTTTACTTAGGGGTATTGTGGGTTTCCTCTGGAGCTGCTGGGTACTAGTGGGTTATGCAAAAGGAGGTTTGGGAGACAATCATGTTCACTCCAGTTTTATTTATAGAAGACTACGGAACCATGAAAGACGGGAAATACAGAGGGAAATCCTCTCTATCTTGGGTTTGCCTCACAGACCCAGACCATTTTCACCTGGAAAACAAGCATCCTCTGCGCCTCTCTTTATGCTGGATCTGTACAATGCCATGGCCAATGAAGAAAATCCTGAAGAGTCAGAATACTCAGTGAGGGCATCCTTGGCAGGAGAGACCAGAGGGACAAGAAAGGGATACCCAGCCTCTCCCAACGGGTATCCTCGTCGGATACAGTTATCTCGGACGGCTCCTCTCACCACCCAGAGTCCTCCTCTAGCCAGCCTCCATGATACCAACTTTCTGAATGATGCTGACATGGTCATGAGCTTTGTCAACTTAGGTATGTTGTTCGTTTATTTGTTAATTTATGTTACAACAAAGTGGAAGTTTTTCGAATGGTGAAGTAGCTGCTTGGTAGGTGGTCATGTTTATATAAAGTCATTTTCTATAACTCCTCTCTAGCTTCTGTTTTCTTTCTTTCATTGATGCATGTAGGATTTTGCTTTAGGCAACAGTGATATATATGTATATGTATTTAATGTGAAAAGTTAAAATTAAACACTTAAGTTTGGGTAGATTTAGGTCTTTTCAGATCTTGTTAAAATTGCAACTTGCTTAAATATACGAATAAAAAGGCAATAGTCTAAAAAAATGGAAGCTTATGAGGATAGCTACATTATGGGCAAAAAAGAAAAAAAAAGAAACAGGCACTTACAGATGGGAAAGTTAAAGTGACATTCTGAATCATTTTTTTTGTTAGTAATTTAAAGCAAATACAAGTATATATTCACATACTACCTAAAAATTTCCACTTATGGGAATGGGAAGCCACTACTGTAAAAAACATTGATGTAAAATTAACTAAGATCAAATAATACTGTGAAAGATCCCTATAACTATCAAGGAATCCAGGAAGGAATTCCAAAATTCTGTGATAAATATTTTAGAAAAAAAGTTTGAATCTAACATTTCTTAACTGTAATGATTAAAACATGTCATGCCTACATGATTTTTTTTCATAGGCAAGAGAAATGTAAAACATGGTTTGATGTCTTCAGCTACATAGTTTTCTTTTTATTTGAGATAAAATCTTTACTTGAGATAAAATTTAATTAAAACTTCTGTAAATAGCAACTGTATTAGCAAATAATTTTTAATATTATGTTTTATTCAATGCTGATACTTGGGAGTTTTTCATACTACAATATCAGATGGTAAATTAGTACCTGATTATTCCTCTTGCCATAATATTATAAAGCTTACCAATTTGACATGATTTTACAAGGAATTTAAAAAATATTTTAGTAAAAACTGAAGCTGCAATTTACTATCTTCTGACATTCAAGGAAAATAACATATAATATATTTTATTTTTGAAGATTAAATATTTGTTCAGCAAATTTAATCAACTGGGAAGAACTGAGAACTTTATAATATAAGAACTTTTAAAACTTTCTTTTAAAAATGCAATCTGCTTTGACTTAAAATCGATATGTTTTATTATACACTTAATTAAAAACTTCCTCATATAAAATCTCAAAGGAAATATTCTTTGAGAGTCAGATTGTAACAAATCTTAATAACACATGGATGCTTTTACAATATATATTGCTTAATATACGCTGCTTATTTGCTCTTAGCAATTCTAGCATGAAGGATAAGGTACTTAATAAATCATATGTTTTATGTTACCAGAGACAAAGCTCTCATTATTAAGTTTTAGTAAATCATCATTTGTTGCACTAATCAGGTGTCCTGGAGGCTTTTCCCTAGAGTTATAATTAACAGATTCACTTGGAATTTTTAGGCATTAAAATATAGCTTAATTTCAAATTAGTCATTTTTTTCCTAGTATTAGTATTAGAGTTATGCAAATGTGGTTCTTTGTACAATTTACTTGTAGCATTTCTAAAGTACTAGTCAAGATTTAAATTAATTACAATATTTTAACAAAAGTTTCAATCTAGCATAATTTGCATATTTATAAAAATAAATCACTGAAAAACTAAGTTCAAATTATCTAGAATCTGACACAGAAAAATATATTATATTCTATATTTAATAAAAAGTAGTTTAGTCATAAATTTACCCTTTTATTGTAAATAAATATTTTTGTCATATACAAGAGAAGTATATTTATTTTGTAAAAGAGAGTTAAGTATGATTTTTAATTAGTGTGCCATTATTTTTTATAAATATACATAGAGTAAGATATTAAAAACATTAATAAACAATTTTATTCAGTAATTTCTAGAATTAATTAAGAAACACATGTTTTTAAATCAATGAAATTTTGTTTATCTTGTTCAAATTATAACACAGCAGTTTATTGGTTTATTACCTACCAATAAGTACAATTATTCATTTTACTCTAGAGAAACAATGATGGATATAAACCTTATATCTAAATAAATAAATTTATTTATTTATTTATTTATATCATGCTTGGATTGCTGAGTAACAATTTATCTTCAATAACAAGCCATATTGTTTTTTCTTTATTTGATAATTCCTAACTTAATGTCTCACATGAAATTAACTGACGAACTAATTCTGATACGAGGTGAGTTTCTCCTGGTAGTTTCCAAGGAAGGTTGAATCACAATTTTATGGTTCTTTGCCCATGGCTTCTAATATAGCTAAAACTTACAACCAACCATTACTTACTAAAAAACTTTGACTTCTATATTTCTTTTGTAATAAAACAAGTCAAAGCACTCAAGAAGGGTATAAAGGTAGTATCATTATCAACTGCCATAAGAGTTTCAATGCTTTTTAATGTAGCACTCATTAACAAATATTACCTGCCACTTGCTTCATGTTCTTATAAGACTCAGAGGGATTTTATTTTATTTTTTCAGTATCTTAAAAGATAAGTATGTAGTTGGGACTAAGTGCAAATGAGTCAAGTTAGCAATAAGCGAGGGATTTGTACTGAGGAAGTCACCTGGATACTTAAATATGTGAAAAGAATCTGCTGACATTTCCCATAATAAGATGAATTACACAAAAAGGATCTAATAGCACCCTTTAAAAAGTGCTCGTACATTATCATTTTCAAGTCAAATAATGGATTTTCCAACATTATCTTGTCATTCATAGAGACTTTTTTCAACATAAGTTTTGCTCATCAAGAACAATTAAACTTAATCCAAACTCAGAAACATATTTAACAAAAAAATCTAATTTTTAAAATTCAGGTGATATTAATTTTGTATTCGTAGTGAAAAATAGATTCAAATTTACTGTACTAAAAGAAAATTACAATGTAAAAAACATGATTTAAGGCATGTAAACATCTAAATAGGAAACCAAGCACATAATATTAACTTTTAAATTATTTTTATGATTGGTTCACTTTGAAGAAACAAACATTGATTATTAATTGTGTGGAGAGAAACTTTCTCTCTATTATATTTGATATTCTTGGGCCAAATTTGTCAGTCTCATAGTACTGAGCTTTTACAAGTTTAATTCTTTGCTTTTTCCCTGAAACTGTTGAGTACCGATGGAATTCTTGTTTAGTCAATATCACAGTATTTTGTTAGTAACAAAAATATCTTTCTGGTAATTTTTTTTCTTTTTTGAACATCTCTTTGTCAAAAATGCTAAGTGTTAGTGCATGTATTAAATACCTATACAAATTAAGGAAAAATTAGATAATTTGCTTGCAATATTTAAGCATATCTCTTGTCTACATAAAGATAAACATGAAGTGTATTTCTGAGATCTTGTAGTTAGAAATCAATTTTATTTGATTACTTGATGATAGTATTACTACAATGATGTAACATTGTAGATGTTTTAGAGGAAATAGCAAAAACTAGTAAACACAGAAAATGTACTTATATTATTCTTGTCTACATGTGTTTCTCTGAAAATGTTGAACTTTGGGTCTATTAATGGTTTTGACTCACTGATCAGTTGGCTTAAAGTCAAATGCTTCTTAGATATGTTTCAAGAATGTATATTAATTCCAAGTATAAAAGTATATAAATGTGGTGTTTAAGTTTCTGTTATATCTTATAACAACATGATTGTATGTTAGACATGAAAGAAAAAATGCTTTCAAAACTTTAAATTAAATCCTCCTTCCCCTACTTCCCCGAATCATTAAACTCTCTTGGTACTGGAAGGGAAAAATGTGTATGTTCTCAGTTGACAGATTTGAAAGACATCATTGATATTTATTGTTGTTTTTGGCTTACTCAAGTGCCCAGTGGAGAGGAATTTATATACAGATCTACCTAAAGATGCCTATCTATGTAGTCTCTCCAACAGGGTTATTAACACTTGTGTAACATAAACACATCCATAAACACATGAAAGATTCTTTTTTGCGGGGGGGAATGGGTGGAAGAAAAAGATGATCAAAAGCTATTCTAGTACATATTCACAAAATATTCCTGGAATAACAAATGCTAATATTAGGCAAAGCAACAATCATTCTTTAAAACTTTCGAAGAGAAAGAAGTTGCTGAGGGTGGAGACCTTTTCCCTCTTTTCTTCAACAACCTTTCACATTTATAAACATGACCAAATGGATTCTTGTTCTCTGTTAAAAACTAGTTGATTGTCAAGTGACTGGCATGGCTGCCAGAGGTAGTTATACTCAGAATTTAACTATCTTTAAAAAAAATTTTTTTTTGCAAATTTTAATGGTCATTCATAAATAGCCAGTTTTAAAAGTTTAGTAAGAAGTAACAGCTGGAACATAAAAGGTATAAACACAAAGGTAAAAGGACTTCAGACTTCCTCAGCCATCACCTATTGCTGCTTCCCTTTCGTTCTTCCATTTTTTGTAATATCACCACTCCCCTCCTCCCTTTCCACCCCAACATTTTTTGGTCTTTCCTCTTTTTTTCTTTTAGTTCTGTGGTCTCTCTAGCCCCAGGCTCTCTTGGCATCCCCACCTTACCACCCCCACCCTTCCTGGGGTCTGCTTTTGGTCCTGGTTTCTTTAGAGCTAGAAGCCTAGATAAGTTGAAAAATCAATTAGTTACAGTTTGAGAACTTAGGTACAGTCTCCTGTTTTCTCTCTAGTTGAGAAGGAAAAGGTTATGACTGCCAATTGCAGCCTCCACCCACTGGGAGAAAAGCTCCCCAGGGTATCAGAAGTACCCTGGCTCTTACCACCCCTGTAATTGTTTCTCCATCATCCCATTCTTTCTCACCTCCTCAACTTTCCCTGAGGATCCCATTGACAGCATTTAATTGTGTTTTGCCTTTACCATTTTACAAAGTAGTTAAAATTTAGAAGTAGAAATTTTAAGGCAAGTAAAATAAGAAAAGGGAAAAATACAACATTGACAAAAAAAAAAATCAAATGTGCAATTCCTGTTTAGTTTACATAAAGTCTTTGCTTATATTATTTTTATTAATCCTCACGTCACCTCTGTTAAGAAATTTTCTTGTTTTAAACTGGGTGTGGTGGCTCACGCCTTTGGGAGGTGGAGGCGAGAGGATTGCCTGAGCCCAGTGGTTAGAGACCAGCCCAGGCAACTTTGTGAGACCTTGTCTCTACAATAAAACAAAAAAATTAGTGAGTGTGGAGGCGCGCACCTGTAGTTTAAGTTACTTGGAAGGCTGAGGTGAAAGGACCACCTGAACCCAGCAGGCTGAGGCTGCAGTGCCTGGGCGACAGAGTGAGACTCCGACTCAAAATAAACCAAAAAAACAACAGAAATGTTCTTATTTTAAGCTGGTAAGACAGGGTAGAGAGATCAGGAGGCATAGAACAATGAGGGTGAGACAGAGAAAAAAATGAAACATTTTTGAAAAAGCGCTTGAAAAAAAGGAAACGAATGAAACGAATCATTGAAGGCTGGTTTGAGTTGTGCAGGTGGAGGATGTGCTGGGAACTCCTCTGTCTACCTCATCCTGACACAGCAACTAATTCAACATCCCCGACCACATCAGCTCCAGGGGAAAACCCTTTCATCCACACACACTAAAATACCGAAGTGGGGAAAGAGGGGGGTTGTCTCAGTATGTGTGTACAAGGAGCTCACAGACGGGCTACTCACATTTACAGTCATAAATAATGTAGTAGCTCAGCTTTGAAAAACCACAGGTTAGAGGAAGAGGCTTCCCTGACGCACAGAGAGGGGCTGAGATCAGAGCAGCCACTGCAAGAGTTGGAGGGAAACAATGAATCCCTTGTTCTAAGTAATATTTATGAGTGCTTCTTTGCACCTTAAGTTCATATTTTATTGGCTGGGCTGTGGGGTTTCCCCATTTGCTCATCTCTTAAAATAATACCCTTGGCCAAGATATCCTTTAACACACACCAGTCAGCCCTGACAACCAGCTCATTTATTTGGGGGGAAAGGGATCTATTTTGATTTTGATGTCAGATTGGGATGTTTAAGATTCAGCTCACAAAGTTTGACAGTAAGAGAAAAATAATGGTGGGAGTATTCACCTGCATTTTTCAGAGATGTTTAAAAGAATCCACAGAGTCGAGTAGTGGTAACCACTGGTTCGTATGAGTGTCGTCCACACAGTTGTGGATAAATTATAGTTTAAGAAGGTAGAAACAAAGTCTCTGAAAATGTTCATTGTCAAAAGTGAGGAAAAAATAACTATCTGTAGGTTAGTAAGAAATATCTTTAGTGGTTTGGAGAGAAAAATAAATAATAATAAACCTTCATAACTAAAGAAAATGAATTATCCTCTGCTTGGAAGCAGCAAATTAAATACATATTATATAATGCTTTGAAATCAAAACTTTGTTTAATTCTGAATAGTTTGATATAAAAATTCAACTAGGGTATGCACTATTTTATAATTGCTAAGATAATGAAGATCCTTGTCTTAGATATTGTGTTTGTTTAATTTCTTTCTAGAAATAAGTGTCAACAACTTTTATTGTTTTGGCTAAACAGGTTTCTTGGAGTTGCTAGGAATGAAGAAAATAGTTTAAAAGGATCAACAAATGTAAATCCCACTTAGATTTTATTCATAACTGTAAGGCATCAAAATCAAGAAAATATTTATTAACTTTTATGAAATCTTTTAGCTATTTTTATGCTGTTATGAGACTGTCCCTGTTGTGACTGTCTGATTAGCTTTTCTATATATGAGATACAGCCATTTCTACAGTCTTAAGTTCACAGCCTATTACCACTCACATGACCTTAAAGTTTAATTATAAATTAAACCTAATTGCTTTCTTTTCTATGCTTCCATCACAGTAGAGTAATATAAAGGAAACCAAAATGCCTGGATTGGAATCCTATATTCTATACTTATTAGCAGTGTGAACTTGAGTAAGTTATTTAAATTCTCTGTGCCTCAGACTGCTGATCTAAAGAGTTCAAATAATAGTAACACCTTCCTTATTGGGTGTTGAGAGGATTTGCAGGAACAGCTACATAATCTGTGGAGTCCAATGCAAAATGAAATCCAAGTCCCTCCTTCAAAAATTACCAATTTCAAGATGGTGGCAGCAGAATTTTAGACCAAGAGTGGGTGGGGTCCTTCGGAGCCCAGGGCTCTCTGCAGCTGCACAGGTCACATGACCATGACACTAGTCCTACATCTTTCATTACAGATCCTGACAGCAAGAACCACGATCTATTTATTCTTTATTACCCTCAGAGGTATGGCAGCATCCCAGAAGGAAAGAAACAACATGTGCAAATTGAATTATTTGGGAGAGTTTAATGTTATAATATGTGTTTAATGTTGTAATATGTTATAATAGTGTGGTAGTCAGAGCTGTTTGGTAAAACAGGGTATAATGCAGTACCCTGAGATGACAGGGGAAACTTCACTATCACTGCAGACATGGTTTACCAGAAACTCAGAGGAAGATGTGTAGGGAAGCTATCCTCACGGAAGCAGTAGCGTTTTGGGAGACAGGTGACATACAGCCAACCACTAGATATGCAGCAAAAAGGGATTGCCAAATCATGCTTCTCTGTTGTGCTTTTCTTTGGTTAATCCTTGCTGAGAGCCAGAGGGCCACAGAGCCTATTGGTGCAGCTTCTGAAAGTCAGTGTCTTGGTGCAGAAAGAGATAGAGCAATGTGGTAGTGCATCTTCAGACACAAATGGAAGATATTTGACACAGGTGGATAACTAATATTGTGTATCTAGTCAACAAGACTTCTAGAATCACTTCCATTTCAGTTCAAGTTATTGCCATATATGTCAACCTTTTTCTTAATTTATAAGAAAATTTCAGAGAGAATCATAATTTAGTGTGAAAGATAATTACTTCAGGATTTGGTGAAGTGAAGTGGTAAAAACAAGCATGGCATGCTGAAAAGAAAATTTTGAAATTGTGAGTCGGTAATTTCAGTTGGTATATTAAAACTATTTTACATTAAACTAAATGTAAAAACCAAAAATATCCAAAACTAAACCTCATAAAACAAGAAGTAGCACATTTAGATCACAATATGAACAGGAAACTTTAACTGCCAATCAAAAAATTCAGCATGGGAAGCACCGCAGTATATACAAATTTGTAGAACACAATGAAGAGTGATGTATTTTTCAAATCTTTAGACCCGTTTATTCTCGATCTCATGCTATACCTCCTGAAATGACCCATGACTGTATGTTAAAGCTTTTGTTGAATTCTGAGTGGAATCATGATATTCTCACATGCAGCTCACATTCCTCAGTTAATGTTGCAGGCAAGAATAACATTAGAATGAGGTAAATTGGGATTATTGTCTTTCTTTGCTACCTTTACTCTCCACTGGAAGAGTTCCTATGACTTGAGAGGCAGAATTGAGTGGAGAAAAAGGTATGTCAGCTATTTAGTTCTCATAATTAACCAACTGCTAAACTGGGAGGCCAAAGCCATCTCCCTGCCTTTTAGTCACAGAGAAACACTGACTAGAACAGCTCCTTTCCTGTATAGTCTATGTTCTCCTGCAAAGCTGCTAAGGTTGGAAGTTTTACTTCTGTAATTATTAAAAGCGGAAGAAGAAAGGGGTTCCTTGGAAATTGTGCAGGCTCCTCTGCAAATATCTTGATGCAGGCACTGATGGCATATTCAGTGGGAAAGAAGCGAAGGTTATCAATTGAATATGCTTTATGGCAATTTTTTTGCTGATGTATTATTTGCTCTGAGTGAAGAGGGAGCATTTGTTTCTCCCTTAACTGTCTAAGTAGGATTTCAATGCAAGGGCTTTGGAGTCAGACTGGTTTGAGTAACCAGCTTTGAATTGAACAGCTGCGTATTTTTGAGCAAACCATTTCACTTCATTGGAATGGTATCCTCATCTGTTAAGTGGAACTCACAATACAGAATTTTCATTAAGATTTAATAAGGTAAGATTTAGGTCTTTATGCCTAATGAGATAAGTACTCAATTAATAATACCTACTTCTATTACAACTACTTCTACCAGAATCGAACTTATGGAGTTCTAATGCTAGAGGAAATATGCATTAAGCTTACTAGATGTTGTCAAATAAATGCCTTGCTGAAATTACAAAGTATTATGCACATAATTTTCCATATATATACATAAAATGAACCCTTGAACTTCACTGACTCTGTCTTCCAGTTGGACAGTTGATGCACTCTACTCCCTTATTAGAATATCCTGACAAGGCCATGCTTTTGTTAAGCTCTGGCCCAGTCATGCTTTTTGTGAGTTCTGGCCAGGTCATGTTTTTCCCTAACTTTGTCCCCCACCCTGAACTTGGGGAGGTGAATCTTTGCTTGCTTTCTGTGATCTGCTTTCTAAATAAACTGTATTTTCTAATTTTCTTTTTAAAGAATGTCCTGGCAAAGGTCAGTCCATGCCAAAGCCTTCATGAGACTGACTGTACTGCTTCCCTTTGAGCACCCAAAGGCAACATTTTCTGTGATGAGCTGCTAAAAGGTGCTTTTCATATTACCTTTGGTCAGAGTCCTAGAACTATTCCATGGTTTTATTTTATTTTTACATATTACCTGTTCCATTTCCTTGCTTATTATGATGAAGAGGAAACTGATTGCAAGCCAAAGTAATAATATACAATTAGAAGATATTTGGTTGTAAAGACATGGATATTCTACAAAAGACCCATTGAAAGAAGGAAAAAAAATTGAAGAGTTTTAAATACTTATTTTCATAAGTCAACTTGGGTTTTGAATTTTAATTTTTAAGAAGTTGATTCATGTTGAAAATCTAGGTGAATAAGCTCCTGAACTCTAAGCAGAAATGTCACTCTGTTCAAATAATTATCCCAGAGCTTTCAGTATTGTCTACAACTCAAATCATGTCTGAATTTATGATTTCTAATTTGTACCTATTCTCATTACTATTTCTAGCATTACTATAATTTAGTTTCTATTTAATTGCATTCAGCCTTAAGTATTGTGACTTCCCTAGACTGTTTGTTGGGACTGATTTTCTTTTCAGATGAGGCTGTCAGGCATTTTTGTTAATTTTCTTGAGTTGTTATAATAACTTGGAATATTTTAAGCAGAATGGAAGTTTACAGGTTTGGTTTCAAAAGCCACACAAAAAAGCGAAACACAAAGTCTGGACATCTTCTATTGACAGTGTCCACATTGTAAAGTCATCACACTAATTTTCTGATATTTCATAATATATTGAGTGTGAAAACACACATTTTTTTATTTGATAAAATCCTGAAAAGTAACTTATTAAGATGATGCCTTAGCCCATTTGTGTTGCTGTAACAAAATACACCAGGCTGGATAATTTATAAAGAAAAGATCATATGGCTCATGATTCTGAAGGCTGTGAAGTCCAAGATCAGCAGCCCATCTGGTGAGGTCTCATGGTGTTTCAGATCATGACAGAAAGCAGAAGGGGCAGTGGGCATGTGCAAAGAGATGTGCATGAGAGACTGGACTCATGACCTACTCTCAAGGGAACTAATCAATTCCTGGGAGAGATAAAACTCATTCACTCCACTGAAACAGCATTAATGTGTTCATGAGATCAGTGTCCCATAATCCAAACAACTCTCACTAGGTTCTAACTCCCAACACTTACAGACTGGGAGTCAAATTTCAACATGACTTTAAGAGGGGACACACTAGCAGGTGATCATTTTTAACTGTGATGAAGTTCCTAAAATGCAGATTCCAACTACATATATATTGAACTATTAAATCAACAATTAAGATTTTTCTCTTCAACACTCATATGAAAAAGTGATCACTCTTCAGTATTTACACTGAGACAGAATTTTATTTTCCAGAAGTGAGCCATTTTTTTTCTTTTTGTACATGTGATGCATTTCAAGTACAATTATGCATTGCTTAACAAAGAGGATATGCTCTGAGAAATGTGACGTTAGGTGATTTCATCACTGTGTAAACATCATGGAGTCTACTCACATCTAGGCTACATGGTATAACCTTGCGCTCCCATGTTACAAACTTGTACATTGTGTTATTGCACTGAACTCTGTAGGCAATTGTAATACAATAGTAAGTATTTCTGTATCTAAACATGTCTTTTTTTTTAAGGTCGTTTTTGTACCACGATGTTATGATGGCTGTTATGTCACTAGACAAAAGGAATTTTTTTACTTCATTATAATCTTATGATACCACTCTTATTTATGAAGTCTGTGTAGACTGAAATATCATTGTGATGTGGCACAATGACTGTATATGACATTGTTGGGTATATGACATTGTCAGGTTATGGTACAGCAGTAGTAATGAAAGCAACAACAACGATAAATGTAATTCCTATGCCAGAAACTGGCTATGTGATTTTCATGTATTATTTCCTTTAATCCACATCTCAATTCCATGGGTAAACATTTTTCTGTTCCTGATTTACTGATGTAAAAATTAAGGGCATTCAAAGAATAAATGACTTACAAAAGTTGCCCAGCTAGTGAATGGCAGAATCATTACTGGAACCACAATTTGTCTGTACAATTTTTATGGTTTTTACTATTATGCTTTAGCTTGGTAGCCCACTTTTGAAAAAGATAAAAATGATACAACTTTTAACTACAGCAATAATAATGGTTTATATTTTTAAAAAGCATCTTCATGTGTATTATGCTCCCCCTAAATTACTGCGGCACATAACACTCGAGGAAGTAGATGTGATCTCACAACACACATCTATGGCAACTGGAGCTCTGACAGGTCATTCATTCAGTCGTTTAACAAATATAAGCTGATTACCTACTATTGGGCCAGACACTGTGCGAAAGACTGCGCCTGTTTCACTGCCAAGATTACAGGGCAAAGGAGCCAGGTCTAGGCCCAGAATTCTTGATTCCTGTGCCAGGATTTTTTTTTCTTTTTTTTTTTTTTTGCTCAATGTTGCATACTTTAAATAAATCACACCACAAATCTAGCACCAAGTGAGCCTAAAAACACTCACAAAAATTTTCTAAAGAATGCATTCCTTTGTTATTTAAATATCTAGTTGCATTAACCTCCTATACAGAGAAAATATTTTTTTGGACCTTGAACAACTATCATAATACTATAAGAAAGGGATTGGCAGTAGTGGGAAACTATCAGGGGAGGGGTAGGGCACGCCACATCAACAAGGGCACCTGCATAATAAACATTTGTATACCTGACCCTGAATTGTACTCCACATGTTTAAAATAAAAAAAAATAAATTATAAATAAATAAAAAGAAATGTTAATCTTTTTAAATAATATTTTTTTAAAAAACCTCTTACAAGTAAAGAGTACCTAGGGATGCCTTTTAGTTCAAGAAGAATGGAGCAAAGATAGAACAAGCTGCAGCTAAGCTTAGAGGCTCTGTCAAAAACCTGCTTGCATAGCCGTACAACTTATTGGAGGCTCCAGTATTTTAAAGGAAATATCTAAAGAGAAGATTTGCTTTTTACGCTGTATGCTAACTGTCCAGAGTATGTGTAGCTAAACTCTCCTTATTTGTGTTGTACTCAGGAAGTAAAAGTCAGTTTTCAAAATTAAGTTGTTTGATCTAAGCCTTAACCCTTGTCCTTACCTCACTTCTTCAATGGTGTTTGATAAAGCTTTTCACTTATATTCTGCTGCTAGCAAGATTGTATTCAGTGCTGACTTTTTTTCTGTGTACGCCGAACATAATGTGGTTTCAGGTTAGAATAAGAATTAATGGAGAGGCATTTTACAAATTAGGAAATAAGAAAGAATTCTAAGAATTGATATAAGCACCTCTTTGATACATTCCTTGAATTTGCTCAGAATACTGGGCATTGGGCAATGATTATTTCTAGTTGATTGTGGAGAAAAAATGACCAATGCTATATGATCATTTTATTCTTTACTGACAGTTTACTATGATTATGAAGCTAAAACTACAGCAAAATGTATATTAAATCATCTGGTATACCATCACAGTTGTTGGTGTTCACCTATCAATTCACATCAAAAAAACATAAGATTGTGAAAGTGAAATATGAAAAGTTGTAAAACTTAAGACTTGTAATGTTTTCTGTTCTGTTGGAAATTCACTCTTTTCCACAGCTAGCATGCATTCAGCATTTATGAAGTGCAAGACAGCACTTGAATAGTATTCAAGTGCTAACTTTTCAAAGTTTCACAAAATGACTCAATTTTATAGATGAGAAAAGTGAGACCCTGAGACTTCAAATCCTTTGTCCAAAGTCCTTTACCTTGTAATAAGAGTAACTGCCTTTGTCAATACTATTGGTAAGGCTGTTGTTGTAGGGAAATTGCTTGAACCTTTTGTAAAAGTCTATATATTTTCCCAACATATCATGTATTGCACTTAGACTATTCTCATTTCATCAGTTATGGACATAAAAAGTCATAAAATGATATAAAATAATTTAGGTTTGTATCTCTAATAATGAGTTTACCAAGAGTCTTCTCCCAGGAGTTCAACTCTTATGTGCCTTTGTATTATTTTTCTGCTTATTTGTTTAATTAATTACTATTAAAATTTTTATTTTAGATTCAAAGTGCACACTGCAGGTTTGCTACATGGGTATATTGGGTGATGGTGAGGTTTGGGCTTCCATTGAGCCCATCACCCAAGTGGTGAGCAGGTGGGTGGTTTTTTCCAACTCTTGCTGCCTTCCCTCTCTCCCTTCTTAAGAAGTTTCCAGTGTCTGTTGTTCCCATGTGATGCCTGTATCTACCCAGTATTTAAAAGAAAGAACATGTGGCATTCGATCTTCTGATAGAAGAATTATGTGGCTGTGACATTCTGAAGGAGGCCAATCCTCACAAGGCAGAGGGAAGGAAGTGCTTTTCAGACACCTAGGATATGGGGATTTGTGCCACGTGACCTAACTGTTCAGTAATGATGGGTGGATTGGTGATCTGTGTTGTTGATTCCCACTTTTATTTATTTAATTTATTTTCTTTTATTAAACATATTTTTTATTTTAAAACTGTGGGGTACAGTTAAGGGTTAGGTATACAAATATGCATCGTTCAGGCACCCTTGTCGATAAGGGGTGTCCCCCCCATCCCCAGAAAGATATTGACTACCATTAATCCCAGTATCCTTGCCCTCCCTGTTCACCCCCATAGATTCCCACCACTGTCGATCCTTTTCTTATAGCATTACGATAGATGTTCAAGGTCCATTTATGAGTGAGAACATGTGATACTCAGATCTTTGTTGCTGTGAAAGATCACACAGCATTATAGACTCTAGTTCCATCCAGGTTGCTGCAAAATTCATGATTTTGTTCTTTTTTATAGCTGTGTAGTATTTCATCATGTATATGTACCACATTTTTTTAATCCAGTCCTCTTTTGACGGATAGCATGGTTGCTTCCAGGTTCTTGCTATTGTGAACAATGCTGTGATAAACATACGTGTGCAGGTATCTTTTTTATAGAGTGATTTGAGGGTATATTCCCAGTAGGGAGATTGCGGGGTCATATGGGAGGTCGATATTTAGAGCTTTTAGGAATCGCCACACTGCTTTCCACAGAGGTTGCACTAGTTTACACTCCCACCAACAATGTATAAGTGTTCCCTTTTCACCACATCCTCTCCAGCATCTGTTATTTTTTGAGTTATTGATAATGGCCATTCTGACTGGAGTTAGGTGGTATCTCAGTGCGGTTTTAATTTGCATCTCCTTGATGATTAGTGAGGTCGAACATTTCTTCATGCGTCTGTTAGCTGCTCATATGTCTTCTTTTGTGAAGTGTCTGTTCATATCTTTTGCCCACTTTGTAATGGGGTTGTTTGTTTTTTCTTTTCAGCACGTTTGAGTTCCTTGTAGATCCAAGATGTTAGGCCTTTGTCAGACATGGAGTTGGCAAATACTTTTTCCCAGTCTGTGGACTGTCTTCCTGCTGTCTTGATGGTTTCTTTGGCTTTGCAGAAGCTTGTCAGTTTAATGAGATCCCACTTATCTATCTTATCTCTTATGGCCCATGCATTTTGGGTTTTGTT
>CAUYQG010140955.1:0-67199 GCA_963574415.1 Tarsius wallacei
TATAAAAAAGATATTTGCACATGTATGTTTATTGCAGCATTGTTCACAATAGCAAGAACAACCTTGCTGCACATCAAAAGAGGACTGGATTTTTAAAATGTGATATATATACACAATGCAATATTACACAGCCATAAAGAAAAACAAAATTATGAACTTTGTAGCAACATGGATGGATTTAGAGTCTACAATAATCAGTGATTTATCACAGAAACAAAGATCTGGGTGCTACATGTACTCACTCATAATTAGATCCTGAACATTTATCATAATACTATAAGAAAGGGATTGGCAGTGGTGGGACACTGCCAGAGGAGGGAGGGCACATAACATCATTATTCAGGAGGTGCTTTGGTGTGTGCAAATGAAGAATATTTTTAAGGGTACCCAAACTTTTACCTGCACAATGACCACTTATGTATGTAACCCTGAATTGTACCCCACATCTTTAAAATAAAAATAATAAAAAATTGATTAATAAAATAAAAATAAAAATCATGCTCATTGTCCCTGACCTCTCACATATCTATTTGAAAATGCCTGGACAAAGCTCTGAAATACATGGAAACAAAGCCTAAGATTTTGTAGTAAAGGCGCTGAAGCAAGGCGTGCACATCCTATTCCTTTTTCTTTTCTTTTTGAGTTGAAGTCTCACTCTGTTGCCCAGGCTAGAGTACAGTGGCATGCTCACAGCCACCTCAGCATCAACCTGCTGGGCTCAGGCAATCCTTCTGCCTCAGCCTTCCAAGTAGCTGGAACTATAGGCATGCACTACCACACCCAGCTAATTTTTTAATTTATTGTAGAGATGACGTCTCACCAAGTTGCCCAGGCTGTTCTCGATCCCATGGGCTCAGGCAATCCCCTCACCTCGGCCTCCCAAAGTGTTGGGATTATAGGCTTGAGCTACCTTGCCTGGCCCCACATCCTATTTCCTAACAGACTGTACAAGACAAAGTTGTGAGGTTGTTTAATGCAATGAGCATGCACAATACTACTTAAAGAAGATCAATGTATCAAAAACTTTTTCTGCCCAAAGCTCTGCGTAGGGCATCCTTGACCTCCTTATTTCTAAGACTATAAACAACAGGGTTCAGCAGAGGAGTGATGATGGTGTAGGTCACTGAGAGAAGGAGGTCTTGTTCTACAGAATTTTCTGACTTGGGCTTGAGGTAGGCAATAGAGGTACAGCCATAGTGGATGATGACCACAGTGAGGTGGGAGGCACAGGTGGTGAATGTCTTCTTCCGGCCCTCAGCTGAGGCAATTTTGAGGATGGTGGAGATGATAAGGACACAGGAGATGAAGACCAGGCCCAGGGGGACCAGGATTATAAATAAACTGACAACAAAATTGTTTATCTCATTGATAATGCTATCAATACAGGAGAGTTTCATGACGGGGAGGATGTCACAGAAGAAATGACTGACCACCCTGTGACAAAAGGGTAAAGTGAATATGAATGCCACCTGGACAGCTGCCATGGCCAGGCCAATGCCAAAGGCCCCACACACCAGCTGGGCACATACCCTCTTGTTCATGATGACCATGTATCTCAGGGGGTTGCAGAGACCCACATAGTGATCATACCCCATCACTGTGAGCAAAAATCAGTTGTTGATAGCCAAGGTAACAAAGAAGAGTATTTGGGTGGTGCAACCTGCTAGGAAGATTGCATAGTTCTGAGCTATGAGGCCGGAGAGCATCTGTGGAATGATGACCAGTGTGTACACTCTCTGAGCTAGCCAACATGCTCAGGAAGAAGTACATGGGGGTGTGGAGGTGACGGTCAATGTGGATGATGGTCATGATGATGGCATTGCCAGCCAAGGTTAATGTGTACTGGATAAGGAAAATCACAAAGACAGCGATCTGATATTCATGGAATCTGGAGAATCCCAGAAAAACAAACTCTGTCACCTCTGTGAGGTTCTTTCTCTGCATTCTTTGGTTGCACTGTTTGAAAGCAATGTAAGAGGTCAATGTGAAGAAATTCTTATTGTGACATGGATTCTAGAACAGGGAACAAGGACTGGATAGAGGAAACATTTAAAAAAGTCAATATCTTTGCTGTATAATCAGCAGCATGCTAACTTATATGACTACCTTGCCCTCTTTTCCCTTTTCTGTTTTTGTGTCTTCTCAATCTTTCCTTATGCCTCTGGCCAAAGAATCACTAATATGTGAGACCACAGCCCATATGTTTTCAAAGTGTCATCATGAATTGTTTGTGTAGTGCATGGAGAGAGACTTTTTATTTATGATACACGTGTCACAGTGGCTCCATCCCATGCCATCCCAGTTTTGCCCCATTTCTGTCCTAAGGAAAGAACACATAGCTAGGAAAACACAATAGAGGTGAGAGAGTTTGGACTTACTGAATCAGAACCACTGGTACATAGCTGCAGTTTACAGTGCAGAGGGAGCAGAGTCAAGGTCGAGAGCTGACCTTCAGAAACACTTCATTAGGAGTGAAGATGCGGTATTCTGGGTCCAGCATGGATGGTCTAAGGGAGATAAACCATTGGCAAAATTAATTTGTTGTGAAGATATGAACAGAGACTTGAGGGTTTGGGGACTTACAAACTAGGGAGAGAAGGAGAGGATGTCGGAAAAGAGAGCAGAGATCCAGCAACACAACAGAAAGTTGGACCTTGAGTCAAAGAAATACCTGATTTCTTTCTGGCAGAGGGAATTCTAAGAATGAAGAGATAAAATATTTGATTTAAAATTGTTTGCTGGGGAGGGTAGGGGCGGGATGGGCAGTAGGGAGAAACTGCCAGAGGAGGGGGGCACACCTCATCAACAAGGATACCTGCATAATGAACATTTGTTCCTAACCCTGAATTGTACCCCACATATTTAAAACAAACAAAAAAATTGTTTGCTAAACTATATTGTGATATAAACTCCCCTAAGACCCTCAAGGCTTTGTTTAAAGCTTCCACATGTATAATTTTCAGTTAGTGATGTTTAGGAAGAGGAGAGATTTGAATGACAGCACAGTGCAGAAAATGGCATCACATGCAAGGGGTAAAATCCAGAATGAGGAAGAAGAACTCCTTGTTGGTAATGACTGGAAGAAATACAAGGAACTCTCCCGTTCTGCCTCTTCTCTTCTTAGCACAGACAATATTTCCTGGAAATTTGGTAGGGAGTCTGGAATTGCCACCATATATCAAATGGTGGTTTGAACCATTTTGCTTAAAGAACAAGGTAACAACAGCAGGCTGGAGGATTTTGGTACATTTAGGGAACCGCCACTAGGAATCTAGGAAACATTGCGGGTAATATTATTCTCTATCCTGGAAAATAAGAAGGCAAACTTTTAGAGTAGAAATGAGTGTGTCCCTAAAGCAATTTACATTGAAAGACCACTGAGATACCATTTGGATAGGCAATGACTAAAGAGAGTGACAGTGCACCTCTAAGCAGCTTTTTAGGGAGTAGAGCTATGGTTATGTAAATTCAAGTCAACTAAGTTAAAAATTTAGTTCATCAGTCACACTAGTCACATGTCAAGTGCTAAAAAGCTGCATATGACTAGTGGATACCATCTATCAAATATTTCCATCATTGGTGAAAATGCTGCTGGGCTGTGCTGTTGTAATGTCTTACCATGGACAGATGTGTCGAATACATTAAATTACAACAAAAAAGCTATTTAAAGAACAATAGTATGGTGTGCTGCCATATGGTTAAGAATATTTGTGTGTGTGTATGTGTGTGTGTGAATGTTCATAAATATTTATATAAATAGAAAAAAAAGCCCAAAGAATATGCAGCTGATATTATCACAAATTAACTGTTAGGTTGTGGTAGGGTGAGATTATAGAAAACTTTAAATTTTTACACTGCTGTATTTGCAGTGATAATTATTACTCTTATTTTAAAATTGCTATAATTTTGAGCATAAAATTATGGCTCATAAATAGTTTGGAGAAGTTAAGAAGGATGACTGAGAACAGATATTCAATTGAACAAGAAGGAGACCACCGATTACCTTATTGGCCACAATTCAAATAGATTCTTAGCTGGAAAACCTGATTACAGTAAGCAAAGAAGAATTTTGTAGTATGTTAGGTGAGAACAACGAATCTCATTTACCTTTTCCCTTTCCTGATGAGTCTATTGCAATGATTGACAAAACGTGGCTAAGGAGATGTTGAGTCAGGAATACTATAGACATGTCTGGAGCAGAGAAAGAGAGAAAATAGAAAACTCAGTTGAGACGGAAGAGGAAAAATATTCTGAACTCTTTAATTTAGAAGCTGGAAGGCGCTACTTTCACCCCAAATCAGCCACCAATTTATTGTAAATATGTTTCATGTAAATACAAATTTACTTTCTTTGAAGAAGTTATAAAGATATAGACAGGATGGCCAATGACCCATTCAATGCAAGGAAAGTGAACCAGGTACATAGCCTAGGAAAAAAAGAAGTTGGTGCCTATGGTACACCTTTAAATTGGATTGAATAGGCAGCAAAAGGATATCTTAAGAAAAGATAGTTCTGAAATTTGGGGAAATGATCACAAAAAGACAGGTCAGATAAAGATGTGGAAGCAAGAACTGCCCCTTAATGTTCTTCCCACATTGTTTAGTATTTATTTGGAAGAAAGGCATGCAGTATGTGAGGGAATTGTAAAACCCTGCCGTCTGCCCTAGGAGCTCAACTACAAAGAAATGTACAACACTCCTCTTAGCCCAAACAAACAAATAAAAGTCCCGCAGTCATTGGACTTTGTTCTTCATAGAGCACACATTAGCGGCCGTGTATAATTCTTAGAATAAGTGCCATCTGCTCACCCTGATTTTTTCAAACAGTCTTCCCAACCATATCACTCTCCCTGAGAGGAGTTCTAGTATGTGTTTTACTCCATTTTGTTACATATCTAGGGGTATTTTAGAGTCCCTTATAGATTAAGGGCGATTTCCTGGTTGTCTATATTTTAAACCTATTATTGTTTGAGGTGTAGAAGCAATCTAAAATTGTTACCATAAGAAATCATGGCTCAAGTGTCAAATATAAGGCTGTTATTATTCCTGGAAATGAGGGAGGTACTGGTGAAGGAGAGGGAGAAGTCTGACATGCAGGAGAAAATTACTTTATTAGTCCTCCTCGGTCTTCCTACAGTCCTACACAGACAAAATCAGGTAGCAATGAGCACCACGTTTGCCTTGGGGAGGGAGAAGAGGTCACAAAGGATACCACAGAGCCAAAGAAATGTGTGGAATGAGTGGGTTGGTTTCACCTGTGGAGGTTGGCTAGCGTGAGCTCTCAGTGGTTAGAATGTGACTCAGTGAAATCAAAGACTATGTTAGCATTAGATGACTACGCCCCCTTTTTTTGTCTGCTGGTTGCTTTTTTGAGTCTGCCCAACCAGAAGTGAGTGCAGCTGAGCACAGTAGCAGCAGCCCTTCTGCCCCCCAAATGTGAGCCTTCTATGTGGCTGAACCCTAAGGGTATTTCTGTGTAAGGAACAAACCAGTGGATAATCTCAAAAGCACGGTATAGAACAGAAAGGAGCTTTCAAAATGATTTATACATTCCAGAAGGATAAAAACCCTGTGGGAGAGTAAAAATACTGAAATGTGCTCATGCATCAAAATCTTAGTCATGAAGTCAATATTCCTACTAAAGGAAAAAGAGAAATAAAGTGGAGAGGAAAACACAATTTGAGGGTGTAAAGGAAATATGATTTGCAAAGGGAAGATGTTTCTTACAATGACCATGGAAGCCCCCAAATATTTTAATCTTTTTTTTTTTTGAGTTGGAGTCTCACTGTCGCCCAGACTGGAGTGCAGTGGCCGCTCCCGGCCACTGCAGCCTCGACCTACTGGGCTCCGGCGATCCTTCCGCCTCAGCCTTCCAAGGAGCTGGAACTACAGGCGCGCACTACCACACCCAGCTAATTTTTTAATTTATTGTAGAGATGAGGTCTTGCCAAGTTGCCCGGGTGGGTCTCGAACCCACGGGCTCAGGAAATCCACTCATCTCAGCCTCCCAATGGTGCGGGATTACAGGCTGAGCCACTGAGCCCGGTTTAATCTTTATTAGCAAAATTTGTGCCTGGAAACAGAATCTGTGGTTTAAAAAATTTGAATATGCAAGGATAGCTAAGCCCCTGTAATTATTTTTTTGTGCGTAAAGGAATTGTGCAGCTAAAAATTAAGGACGGTACCTTTTTGCCAAGCTTCCCTACTCTTCCCTTCCCCTCCCTTCCCTTCTCTTCCCCTCCCCTCTCCTCCCATCTCCTCCCCTCTCCTCCCCTCTCCTCTCTTCCCCTCCCTTCCCTTCCCTCTGCTCCCTTCTCTTTCCCTTCTCTTTCATCCTGGCTATCCTGTCCTGCCCCTTCCCTCCCCTCCCCCTCCCTTTCCTTTCCTTTTAAAACAAAATAGATTCAAGGCTCCAGGCCAGGGATAGAGGCACTGATGTCTTAAGAAACTGATGATTACAAGAACTTTTTGAATAACCAATAAAATGATGCAATAAAACCATAACTTTTTTTTTTTTGATACAGAAGCCTCCTCAAACTTAAAAGAATCTATCCACCTTCTTGGGTCTGTGAAATCTGGCTGTATTCTCTTCTGGTTTATAACACACCAGGCAATTGTGACTTATTTACAAAAGATCATTTTAAGTCTAAGAAATTTTATTGTCATTTTTCTTTGAAAGATAAATAACAGAATCTGGATGTCTTTTCAAAGCTCAGTCTTATTAAGTTCTATGTCAGCTTTATTAGGTTATTAGGTCACTTACATTACACTGGACTCTGGCTGAAATACAAGGTGACATCCACACTGAGTCCCTCTGGCCCTGCTGGCTTTACCTTTGGAAGAACTGCACCTATTAAACTCTGTGTTAGGAAGAGACTCTCAGGGGAGAAGTTCTGTTGTCTAGCTCTTGTCTCTTGGGTTAATTTGCCAAGAGACTTACCATGTCTCCTGTGGGTCCTCACAGAGTCAAAATTCAGAAAAGAGCCAGGGGATCTCATTACAAGTGGATCATACAAGGAACACTGGGTAAGATTTGGTCTCATGTAGCCTGCTACTTATTTTTCTACCAGGGAAAAGTAACTCCACTCAGCTGAAGACATGTTGAACGTTACAAAGCACCATCTTTTGTTCTTTTTAATCCCTGTTATTGTTTTGTCTTTGGTTAATTACTATAAGCGAAAATGTACCTGCATAAAAGTCAATTACAGTGTCTCTCTGGGTGTCTAGAGAGAACTTACCTCATTTCTCCTACTAGCATGGCACATGCATGAGTTTGGTTAGGTAAGGATTAGGTTTGATGGTAGGAGCTGAAAGTAGAGCCTGAGTATTTCTTCTTATTTATAGGACTATACGAAGAAGTTAGGAAAGATGCTTAAAGTTTTAGATAAGTATTCCCATCCTCATCCTCCTCATCATCATAGCTAACAATCACTGAGCACTTGTACAGTGAAAGGACATGAACTGAGTAGGTGCTTCTTACACTCTGTTCATTGAATCCGCACAGGGCCCCCCACAAGGCTACTGACAGAAGCTATTGCAGCAGCTAGAGGTCTAGGTGAAGGGCATTGCCTTTGCCTTTGGCCTCTCATTGCAGATGCAGCTGTATGAATCCTACATAGACTATGGATCTCAGTGCAAGGTACCAATAATATGAGATTAGCTTTGCTTCTGAATCCTGTGGTTGTATATGACCTGATAAATGTGCCTTAATCAGGTCTCAAACTGGATGGTGGTACCTAAAGGCATCTCCCATGTTAACTCAGAGAAATGTGGCTACAGTCAGATAAAACCAAGCAGAAAATTTTAGAATACAGAGTTTAGTTTATAAGTTAATGAGCTATTTAGTCCTGTCAAGATAAGGATTAAAAGTGACTCAGATCATGTTTCACTTTTTCTTCTGTTCTTTGAATGGTTTTAGACACCTTTCTAAACAACGGAAGTCCCATAAATACCTAAAAAAAAAATCTCCACATTGCTTTTCAAATTTGTGGCTACACATTGATCCTCTCTAGTGCAAATAAGATATCTTTTTCTTTTTCTTTTTTTTGAGTCGGAATCTTACGCCATCACCCAGGCTGGGGTGCAGTAGCACACTCATGGCCACCCCAGCGTCGACCTGCTGGACTCTGGTGATTCTTCTGCTTTAGCCTTCCAAGTAGCTGGAACTACAGGCATGCGCTACCACACTAGAATGATATTTTTAAAAATTTTTATTTTGATTTGTCGTAGAGGCGAGGTCTCACCATGTTGCCCAGGCTGGTTTCGAACCTGCAGTCTCAGGCAATCCTCTCGCCTCAGCCTCCCAAAGTGCTGGGATTACAGGCTTGAGCCACCGCACCTGGCCTAAAATATCTTTTTCATTTTCATATCAATTCAAGTTTGAGCTAAACATGTCCCAAACTGAGAGATCTTATTGCTTTAACCTCAGACATCCGCCTAGAGTCTCCCACATAAAACTCATAGAATTAACTGCAAGCCCTCTCATCCAAGAAAATCCTTTACGGACTTGTGGCAAAATCAGTCCTAGAGCCATGTGGCTAAATTCTCCTACGTGTTTTCCTGTAACCACACAAATAAAAATCAGATCCTTACTTGCATAAGATAGAGGCTTAAAACTTGTTTTTCTAAGGAGATGACTCCTGGGTTTAGCCATCCGTTGTAAATCTTGCATACCATGAGTTTCCCAGGATCTACCAGCCTTAGTGACAAGTATGGGGAAAGTGACAATTACTAAGGCAATTATTGAATTACTACCCAACCATGTTCCTGGGTTATCATGCCTTCCAAGTCCTTTCAATTCTCTTATGGATTCTGAATCACTCAAGTAGTTTCCTCTGTGACTTTTGCTGCTTTCCTTGTTGTAACAACCCCTGTGGCTGAGAAAAAAGGCCACAACAAGTTACCAGAAACCTCATTTTTATTTTAAATGATGTCAAAATGAACTATTCTTTCTTTAGTTTTGAATGAACCATTGATATGACAGATGTTAGATAATAAAAATAGTATATACAAATCCACTCAAATGAAGAATTTACAAAGGAAATAATTAGGAGCCAGCTCTGTGACTCTTATATCTCTTGGCCAGAGCAAAGTGTACAGAGTAGATTGAGACTGAATGTGGGGATGTGAAAGAACTTCTCCAAGGAACTTCTTTGCAGAGAATTGTTGCTTTGGTGTTGTTACTGATTTGAGAGAAGAGTAGGTTATAATCCTGATAGCTCAAGAAGAAGATTCTGCTTTCTTCACCTTAAGTCTAGTGGAAGGGCTTCCATGGAATCACCCAGGAAGCTTGGAATATGCTCCTTGCTATTGGGAGACTCAAACGACTTGAGAAAGCTACAACCATGGAAGAAGCAGGGAAATGTTGTCTACATCCTGAACTGCCAGGATTCATAGGGACAAGGGATGCATGAGTGTTTCTTTTAGATGAAGTGTGGGGCATATAAAAGAAAGGGCTGACATTAGTCATCTTGGATTCTGTTTAAAAGAATCATCTCAAGGTGTAGAGGGTTTACAAGAGCAAGAATCTAGTTATGAACACTAGATCCTAAGATATATGCAAAAAGTTGCAATTGGTCACCAAGAATAAATAATACTAATAATAACTCATGTGGCATTGGGAGGGGAAGTATATATCAACCCGAAATAGAAGAAAGCTTAAAGATGTAAGGGATGGATTACAACACAGGCTGATTATTGGTAGGAGGAATTAATATTTAGATAACATAGACTTATTAGAACATAAGCTCCAAAAAGCAAGCACCATGATCATTTCACTCAATATTATGTTTTTAGTATCTGGCATAGTGCCTGGCATAGAGTAGTTGCTCAGTAAATAGTTGACGGGCTTGGTGGCTCAGCCTGTAATCCCGCGCCTTTGGGAGGCTGAGGTGAGTGGATTGCCTGAGCCCGTGGGTTCGAGACCTGCCTGGGCAACTTGGTGAGACCTCATCTCTAAAACAAATAAAAAAATTAGCCGGGAGTGGTAATGCGCGCCTGTAGTTCCAGCTACTTCAAGATTGAGGCGGAAGGATCACTGGAGCCCAGCAGGTCGAGGCTGCAGTGGCTGGGAGCGGCCGCTGCACTCCAGTCTGGGTGACAAAGTGAGACTCCAACTCAAAGAAAAAAAAAAAACAAAAGACAAAAAACAAACAAACAAACAAAATAAATAAATAGTTGAAAGAGTGGATGATATCACTTGAAAGTACACTGGCTTCGTCTTTGTAACTTGTTTTGTATTCCTTGGCAAAGGTACTGTTAAACCAAAGTACAACTTCGGTACAAAAAAATGGTGGACATATCTGTTATACAAGAATAGATGGATCTTTCCAGTCTTCACAGTACAAGTTTATGGAAAAGTTGTTAATATTAAGAAAGCATCAAGCCAGCCTTAACTTCTGAGATGTCATTTGGAAGCTGATAATTTCCCATATTGCTAAACTCTCTCTCTAACCAACTTGATGTCCTAAATGATCTCTACCTGTCTTAATTTGTTTTGTGTTGCTTTAAAATAATATCTGAGACTGAGTCATTGATAAGAGGTTTATATAGCTCATGATTCTGCTGGTGGAGAAGTTCAAGGGCATGATCCTGGCTTCTGGCAAGAACTTTTGTGCTGCATCACAACCTGGAGGAAATGGTTAAAGGGGAAGCAAATACCAGCAAAGACAACAAAACCTGAGGGGGCATTCTGGCTTCATAGCAACCCCCTCTTATAAGAATTAATGCAGTCTCATAAGGGTGAGAATTCACCCACTGTAATAAGAATAGAACCAAGTCTTTGAACTCATTCACTATATTGAAAAGAGAACAAAGCCATTCTTGAAGGATTCACTTCCAGAGACTGAAAACCTCCCACTGGGTCTCATCTCTCTGGAAGTAACCGGAAATCAAATTTCAGCATGAGCTTTGGCAGGGCAAACAAACCATATTCAAACAATAGCACTATCTCACCAGAAATGAGGTGGAAATATTCTTAGGAAGCCCCTGCTGCGCTATTTTAAGTACGGCAGCAAATCTTCCCTGGTTCTGTCTGCACTTCTCTGCTTCCACTGCATTGCCCCGTTATGGAGTTCCCCGATTCTGTTCTACTTCTTTGTATCTGGTTCCTGCCTCTATATCCATTCTGGGCAATGGCCTCACAAACTTGAAGCAATTATATTGGCTATCATTCTGAAGCTGTTGTGGATGTTATCTTTCTGATTTCCCTGGCCTTATGCCCTTTTGATTATCAGTGAGAAAACCCTGTTTTATTTTATATATGCAGCCCAGACTCCCTCTAGGGTTCTTGCTTCTTTGGGAAGGGTGTGCCAGGCACTGTGCTCCATGCTTTTCATAATCATGAAGATAACTACTAGGGATAACATCTGACAATTATTTTTCAGGGTTGTAACTAGAGTGCCACTTGCTGTGCTAAAAGTTGTATCTGAAACATGCACAGAGAGTCTGTCTCGAAGACTACTCTGTGTATGCTTTCATATGCATTTCAGAGAGAGCTAGTGGGGCCAGGTTATGGAGGGCAGCGTCACATTAAGGGGTTTAAATTATATTCTCTATGAAGTGGGGACCCATGGAAGGACTTTAAACAGGGAATTCATGTGAATAATATTCAGAATATAATATTTTTGATGACATTGAGACAGCATTATGAAAATCAAGCACTGTACAGTACCACTGGGGTTTTTGTGGTATAAAGGCATGTTTTTCTTCACACAAAATGATCCCAGTCTCTTATACATTTTTAGTTTTAATTCTTACATCTTCTCACTTTTTTCTCCTGTCTCATTACTTGCTGTCAGGTTCTCAGCTATTGCTTACTTATCTCATTATAATTGTCTCCTTAGCACAGACCTCTTTTTGACTGATTTTAGCTGGAAAAACAACAAAAAAAAATTTGATTATAATTCTACACATATTTTGAATTGTTGTTAAAATAATTGTTGGTGGCTTATAAGTGTTGCTGCTGTCTCACTCATTGAGTGCTGACTTTGCGATATATATTTCTAGTTACTTAAAGATTTCCCTCCCCATATTTTGCAACCTAATTTTTTTCTGGAAAATAAAACACCAATTACCAAATAAGTGGAGATATAAGAGAAAGTCTATGGGACTATGACAAAAACTAAACAAATGCAGGTATATAATGTATTTTTAGTTAGGTGGGTATATAGACAGGACAATCTAGGAAAGAGCTACATGTATAGAATCTAGAATCCAGTCACTTTGAGCAGACATCTTAGACATCGGTCAATTCATTTTCAAGCACTCTTGCTGATTCAAGACCTCAGGCCCAGACCAGGGGCTTGATGACAACGTATCCTTCTGCTTCAAAGTTCAGAGCCTTCCAGTTCAGGACATTAGGATTGAGGGAGGAGAAACCCCGATACAAAAGCAGGATATCTTCTAAGGACAGCACAGAGTCCCACATATTCAAATCCCCAATCTCTCCCACAAAGGACTGGCTTTTATCAAACCCACCCCCATAGGTATCCTGCTCCTGCCCCAGGACAATCTTGGCGTTAGCTGCCACAGAGTAACCTTGCATCAGACCCTTTTTCACCAAAGGCTTCCCGTTTACCCAAAATTCAGCAATGCCTGAGGAGGACTCCCAGGTGGTGCAGATGTACACCGGGGCTGGGTATTCTTCTTTAACTTTGAATGCGACTTTGTTGTTTCCAATGTACAGAAGGTATTCTCCAACTCCTTCTTTGTAAATGAGTAGCTCATTATTCGTGTTCTGGGTATTGTAGGAGAAAAGGCTGTAGCCACGGGAGAGGTCACTATAGGCTCGAAAACACAAGGTAAAATTCTTCAGAGGCTTATTCAGCTGTGCAATCAAGCTCACATGATTACTAGAGGATTCTTCAGGGAACACAAGCGCCTTCCCACTGAGGTCTGTGTGATAAAAAATAAATATAATGACATTCACCATAAATGCAGGGAGAAAACATCCCAGTTTCAATCTCTTTTCTCACCTCATGCTCCTTGACCATTCCCCGACTCCCTTACCTGTGTGAGCAAAGGTACCTAGGACGCCAGTGAAGATGGAGACCCAAAGCAGCAGCTTGTTCATATTCTTGGCCTGGGGGTATTTTAGCAGCAGCAGTGAGCAGGATTAGGATAGCAGACAACACAGTGGCTGTCCACTCAGCTTCTGAGAGTCACACCTAAGCCCTCAGACTATTGAGGGTTTATATGCACCTTGGGTGAGGAGGAAGGGAGAGAGAGCACCAATAGTATGTGAGTGATTTTCTAGGCCTACCCCCTGGTGCCAGCAATCAGAGTTGCTGATGGAAAAGAAGTGAGGCCCTGGGCTAGAAAATCAATGGGAGTTATGTATTAGACACAAGTGACTGCCAGAACTCCCACCCCTGTGACCCAGATTTTGTTCCTGGGAAGAGAGTGGTTGGGTTGCAGAGTTGCAGGTTATGGATGGGATGAGGGGCTGAGCTGGCCATGTCAAGAAAGCCTCACTCTGCTCTCCAGGGGCCCTTTCTGTCTGAAACTCTGAGCTCTGCCAAAAACTCCTGAGCCACGTGGGAGGCCACCTGAGCTCAGGCTTCTCGTGGACTCTGGAAGCAAGGCCTTGTCTTCCTTTTCTAGTTCTGCAAAGTGGTCTTCTATTTGTAGGATATTCTGATTTCTCCTGAAGATCCTAAAAAGTCTCTTCACTTTTGATTAATCAATATTGAGTAACATGTCTAGGCATTGCTAAGGAGAAATAGAGACCTGGAATATAAACTTTTTGTCCTCGCATTTTTCTGCTACTATTTTTTTTTTTTTTGAGTTGGAGTCTCACTCTGTCTCCCAGACTGAAGTGCAGTGGACACTCCCGGCCACCGCAGCCTTGACCTGCTGGGCTCTGGCAATCCTTCTGCCTCAGCCTTCCAAGTAGCTGGAACTATAGATGTGTGCTACCACGCCCGGCTAATTTTTTGATTTATTGTAGAGATGAGGTCCCGCCAAGTTGCCCAGGCGGGTCTCGAACCCGCGGGTTCAGGCAATCCACTCACCTCAGCCTCCCAAGGCGCGGGATTACAGGCTGAGCCCGGCTTTTTCTGCTACTATTACTCAGCTTTTTTTTTTTTTCTTTTGGGGTATGTGTATGTGTGTGTGTGTGTGTATCATAGTGCTTCCTTATCCTAGATTTTTCTAATTCTCATTATGACTTGTTTTCCTGGCCACCTACCCACTAACTGCAGAGACATCAGCATCTCCCTGAATTTTCCTTTCCTTTTCTTTGAGAACTTTACTGTAAGGATATATCGAATCCATTTTTGGTGATGACCCATTAATATATTCTGTCACATTTATTCACTAATTTCCAGGTACTTCAGAAGGTGCTAGGGATTCAGCAGTGACTGAACCTTGTTTTTAGGTCACACTTTCAGCAAAGGCTTCCAGAATGTTAGGTCAGGCCTGCTGGGGGTGTAGGTGTCTGGTGCGATCAGGTGCTGCGTGGAAGATACCAAGAATTACACAGGAGTTAGATTGGAAAATGTAGTTTATTTAAAAAGTAAATTAGAGAGAAAGAGAAAGAGGAGATTCACCTTTCCAAGTTAGGGAAGGGGACCAAAGACAGGAAACATGGTGACGGCCATAGCTCAAAGAGCACATGGCTACACCAGAGCCTAGTAAGGCAATGGCAACTGGCTGTTCATGGTTGAATACTTTTAACCTTTCCCTTTGATGGGGGAAGGTCATTAAGGTGAATGGATGATGGTCTGCTCCATGTCATCATGAAGGGGCAGGTAAGCACAGGTATTGATGTCAGGTAATGGACAGCAGGCAGACGGGTGGGTTAGTCACATGATTGCTGCCATAGTGGTGGGATCTGTCTGTCATGTAGGTCACGAAGGGCTGATTAGGTTAACTTAGATCTTATGGGTGGAGGCAAGTACTTGAAATAGAAAAGCTAATTAGTACAAAACAAGCT
The DNA here is from genome assembly GCA_963574415.1 of Tarsius wallacei. Taxonomy (NCBI): domain Eukaryota; kingdom Metazoa; phylum Chordata; class Mammalia; order Primates; family Tarsiidae; genus Tarsius; species Tarsius wallacei. The sequence continues at coordinate 14,935 of CAUYQG010140955.1, forward strand.
GGGGATGGGGGTTATAAAACAATTATCAATAGCTACCTCTGAGAAACCAGTTCTGTTTCCTTGTCTAGTGATTAGAGGATATGTTAAGTGAACTGCTGGAAAAACATAAGATTTAGGCAATGTTAAAATGGTTGCTCATTGGGTATATTAAGCTCATGCTATGCCCTTTCGCTTGCACAACCCCAGTGATGCCCACCTTCATTCTTTCTGCAGCTCGTTAAAAAAATGCACTTTATTAGCCACCACTCCAACCTGTTCTGCCTCTAAGATATCATACTAAAGTTCTCCTTTCTGGCCACATTATTTTCCTTCTCTCTTATCCCTAAATTCTATGGGCTCTTCATCCTCATCCTAGGCTTAGCCTTTTGTTCAGTCTCTCTTCTCTCATCTCATCCCAGACCTGATCAGTTTTTTCAATGACACAATCACTACCACCAAGCATCCACTTTCTGCACTATTGTTCAATTATTCTTTTAGTCCTCATCACTGGGAAGTTTCTATTCTCTATTCTTTTATCCCCTAAGCTTAATCCTGGGTTGGGAAGCCTTACCTGACTTTTTGCACAGTAAAGGTTAGTGATGAAGTTGGAGTTATACTTTTATGGCTTCCCATATACAGGATTCTGGAACAGAGCCTTTAGCTTGGAAGCTAATGCCACTTGCAACCAGTTCCAACCTGGCAGCTATAACCTCTTAATCTTCCAGTCAGTCAGACACCTCTGATTGTTGTTCATCATACATCTCTGACTTTCATGATCTCATTACTTTTATTCATTCCCTTCATTTTGTCTTGAATTTCTCTCTTATCCTTTTCTATTTCTTAAAATTCTAACAATTTTTCAAAATTTATCTCAGAAGTGATATACTTCATGAAAACTTTTCTCATGTTACAACTAGACATTATTTTCACTTCTTCTGAAATAAGATTAAGATCAAAGACTTTGGGGTAGAATTCTAGTGTGTCCTTTTACACTCAGCTGACTATTGTGCAATTACTAAACCTCTCTGAAACTTAGTTACCTTCTTGGTAAAACAAAGATAAAACTAATTACCTCATAGGATTTTTGTAAAGATAACTGAGATACTATAATGTGCATAAAGTACATGGGATTATATCTGGATAGTTATTGCTGTTATTACCACCTCAAAACCTTTTATAGCTATTATATTATCTGTCTCGTATTATCGATATTAATGTACTTATCTCTTATCTCTTCTAGATTGAGGTTGGACACTAGGTCTTATTCATATTTAGATCACTCATCTTATCTAACAATTCTTAACATGAAAGCCTGTTATATATTTGTGGAATCAAAGGATTCAAGTAGGGTGAGGACTTTTTATGTGAAACAGTTTAGTAGCAATAAAAAGTAGAATACACTTGAGTAATATGATCAGAAAATGCTGGAAGTAGGAGCTCGGAAGTAACCTTTATTGAAAACCCAGGGACTATATAACTCCCTAGCATTTCCAGATATTAATTTAAAAATTCCATACAATTGAGAGAATATAGAGTTCATCAGGTGCTACTAGTTTTCATCATAAATCATCAAATTATCATTCTGCCATCAAAAAAATGTGAACTCACAGAGAAGGGAGTCATCTCTAATGGGAGATGAATCCATGGAGCCTGCCTGGGGGAGGAGTGAACCTTGAGAGATTGAAGTTTATATGGCTATTGGGGCCAGGTACAAGGGTTTGCAGTTGGACATAAAAATATCATATTCAGACACTGTGAAGAGGAAAGCTTGGTTGGAAAGTAGGGTCCATACTAAGGGGAAAAGGGAAAGAAAAGTGGAACCTGATTCTGTTTAGTTTCCCTCTCTAGAATGTGTTTCTCAGGGATTGAAAGAGAACAACACAAGCTTCATGTCGACAAAATGGAAACTGAGGATTCTTTCTATTGACACCAGGATGTAGGAAAATGAATCTTGGATCTTCACAACTGGGTGCAGTTCTCAAGGTGAACCAATTCCCACAATTGCTTTGAGGTTCCTGGGTGCCTGTCTGCCAGTGAAAGAGCAGGTGGAGTTGGTGGTCCCTGCCTGGTGGCTCTGGAAAGGTTGAGGATGGACCGGGGGGAGTGGGGCTTGGCAGCATATTGAAGAGAAGCAGGGCTACCTGTTTACTTCAAACAGAGCTGTATTGGCTACATCAGTTGGCAGGCAATAAAGTTTGCCCTCAGATAGGATAACAGGAGAAGATATTGACAGTGCCAGAAAAAGGATCTTAGAGCTGCAAAAAGACAGAGGTATGAGATATAACTGATAATCACCTGAGAGTTTAAAGCCTATCTTAAAGATACCTTCTAAGGCCTTAGGTGTTTATAGAAGATATACAATTGCAATAACTACTGAGAAAGACTGGATAAGAAGAGACTGAAGTTGAACAGAATTTGGAATCTAATAATTATTTGCTGTGTGTTCTGTTAGCTGTAAGGGAATTTCAGAGCATTTGAACTGATTATCACTCTGATATGTGATGGTGTAAAACCAAAGGTATACGATTTTAGACTGATGGTAGGGTCTATAGTAGAAAAAAAAAAGAGGGCTAAATAAGAATTTACAAAACAAAAGCATATAGAGTATGGAACCAAATTTCAGATTGCATGTAATTTGGAAAGATATGGTGCTACAGGTACAGATAGGACAATCAAGAAGGTGTTCATTGGGAGGAGGTGGAGGGTAAGTGATAAGTTTGTTATCAAAAATGCTAAATTTAAAATTAGAGCATGACCTACACATAAAAAATGCAAGTGGAGAACTTGAAAATTCCAACTGCTACTTGGAATTAGAAATACAGATTTCAACCTCACTAATCATCAGGGAGATGCAAATCAAAACTACTTTTTATTTTCAAAGTAGATATGTACATCTAATGAAATCCCAACTTTCTACAATTTGAATAGAGGGATAAATTTAAAAGTGGTTCTTTTTTTCTTTTTAAAGTGGTTCTTGAAAAGATATTTGAACATCTGTCTTTATGCTTCTAAGTTTACTGGTTAATATTTGCCTTGTGTCTGTCTGTATCATGAATTTTAATCAACAGAATGACTATGTGGTAGAAACAAGTTTGGTTGGGACTGTGATGAATGGTTTGTCACATCTACATGGATGCAAAGATCATGACCAATTTATTATTAGTCTCATAAGGGGACTTAGTGGAAATCTGAACATGAAATCACGTTTGGAATTCACCAAAGAGGTAATGCATATTTAAAGCCTATATTCAGCCAAATGTTTAACTTTTCATTGACTTTTAACTGCCAAAATATAATTATTTGTAACTATAAGGCATAGAACTTTTAAATTTTGAAATTAGGTATTCAATGAAATAATAATGTGTTTATATATGTGTGTGTTTATGCCGGGGGTGCCAAAAAACATATGTATGTTTAAGAGTTGTTATCTGGCTGGCGTGATGGCTCAAGCCTATAATCCCAGCACTTTGGGAGGCTGAGGTGAGGGGATTACCTGAGCCCACAGGTTTGAGACCAGCCTGGGCAACTTGGCGAGATCTCATCTCTACAATAAATAAAAAAATTAGCCGGGTGTGGTAGCGCGTTCCTGTAGTTCCAGCTCCTTGGAAGACTGCGGCGGAAGGATCACCTGAGCGCAGCAGGTCGACGCTGGGGTGGCCATGAGCGTGCCCCTGCACTCTAGCCTGGGGAAGGAATGAGAGTCCACCTCAAAAAAAAAATAGAGATGTTATCTATGTATTTCTTTTAGTTCGCTCTAATCAGAAGTGTCTGGATGTTGATGGTTACCACTTTGAGTACTTCTTATAATTGCAGAAGTCAAACGTGACTTATATACATCTTTTGTTATCAGTATATGAGTATTACAACTTTAATAGTTTTTTCCTTTCTTAAAATGTACATATATTTTTTGGCACCCTCTGTATATATTCTACATATATTTACACACACAACACACACACACCACACTCTCTCTTATGGTCTCCTTTGTTTTTTGTTTTTTTAGAAGGCAGGATTTATTGAGAGGACAGAGAAGCTCCCACAGTGGGAGGGGACCTGAAGGGGTTGCCTGGTCTCCTTTGAACTTGTTTATTAATTTATTTAGAGTCGGGGTCTCACTCTGTTGCCTAGGTTGGAGGGCAGTGGTACCATCACAGCTCACTGCAGCCTTGACCTTCTGAGCTCAGATGATCCTTCTGCCTCAATCTCCTGAGTAGCTGGTACTGCCACGTTTGGCTAGTTTTAAAATTTTTTGTAGAGCAGCTGTCTTGCTGTGTTACCCAGGCTGGTCTGGAACTCCTGGTTTCAAGCAGTCCCTCTGCCTCGGCCTCTCAGTGTGCTGGAATTACAGGCATGAGCCACCACACCTGTCTAGTTTATGACATTTTATGATATTTAAAATTTTATATAATAAGCTAAAGTTTAAACCATATCCTTTTAAAGGAAGAGGTTTTTGAACCTGCTTAACTATATTTATAATGATTTCATTCATTTTTAATCATAGAATATTACAGTTTTTAATTATTTTTTTAGCCAGAACAGTTTTAGTAGTTAGGAATGCTCAGGTGAATTATTAATTAATAAGCATTTTCTTTAATACATGTAAAAGTTGTGTTTTAGCCAAGTTGCTTATAAAGCTGAATCCTTCATGATAATTTTTTTTCTCCTATTGGCCTCTGTTGAAATAATCCGCCATATATATATTCCTTTGGGTTGGAGCCAACATTCTGTCTCAGCTTTTTCCTGTCTTGTGTCTTCAATGCATTGTTTCTTGTCTTCTTGCTTCCGTTTCTCTTTTCGTGGCCGTCCTGCTGACTGTCGGCAGATGCTTCTCAGGGTTACCACTCAGTGCCAGACCATATGCTTCTTTCAACAAATACTCACTTGTTGAAGTTCAGAATAAAAGTATTGAAAAGTAGTGTCAGGGGCTACCTCTGCTTTAAATCTGCACAGATAAGAGTTGTCAGTATTAGAAGGAAGAAGAACAGGTTGACGGCAGTGGCGGTGACACTGGAGTGGACAGTACCAGAGCATGCTAGAGACGAAGCACTTTTGAATCCCTGTGTTCTGTAGGTGGCGACCTAATGTCTGTAAGAACGCCATTAAAAAGGAGGATATTTACACCTTGGTGTATAAATAAATATCCTCCATCTCATTATTCTCTCTATATAGTTTTATTTATCTGTTTAAATGATAATTGAGAGAAAGATATTTGATATAAAATGTTACCTTAATTATAAAGTAGGTTTAGTGTATGTGAACTTTTTTTAAACTAAGATGTTTCACTTTTGAGACGTTTACTTTGAAGAATTAAGTAATTTCATGCACTCTGGAATACGGAAAACTTGACACAACTTTTTCTGTTGAGGTGTTTAACTGGGCACGAGAATCTCCTCCAGACCCTCACAAACCAGTGGACACCTACTATGACTCTGCAAGGGGACGATTAGCATCTTATGTGCTGAAGAAGCCAGAGAATTTGACTGCGGATGACTTCAGTAATGGCCGAGCTCTGCCCGTCATCCAGACTCCTGACATGCAGCGAGGTCTGGATTACTTCAAACCCTGGTTGAGTTCTGACACTCAGCAGCCCTTTATTCTTGTAGGACCAGAAGGATGTGGTAAAGGGTAAGACACATATCGACATGGGTGTATATTGTGGATTTATTTTCGTCCTTCCCCAAATGGTTTACCAGCTTTTGTTATGTTTCTTTTGGTTAAGGTATCATTTGCATTTTCATGGAGGACTCTTTTCATTTTTACTACTTGTAAAAATAATGACTATGGGGAAGAATGTATCCTTTTCTCCGCCAGGTTATATGGAAAGAGCAATCGGAGAAGTTACTCTTACAAAGAATCTGTGCATATACTCACAACAAAAAAATCTAATACCTTAGATATACTCACAGATTGTCATTTGCTTTAATTATAAAATGCAGATTGTAACGTTCTCTCTCTCTTTAAAAGTAGCTTTTAATTCAGTGAGGGTTAGCCCAATTTTAATGCCTGGGGAGCATAGTTTTTTGAAATGTAGGAGCCATGGATTAGTAGTTGCACATTTCTAGTGGGAGAGTCCTAACTTTAAAAATCTTATCAAATCATAGTAATGTTTTTTTTTTTTTTTTTTTTGAGTTGAGTCTCACTCCATTGCCCAGGCTGGAGTGCAGTGGTATGTTCATGGCCACCCCAGCGTCAACCTGTTGGGTTCTGGTGATTCTTCTGCCTCAGTCTTCCAAGTAGCCGGAACTATAGGCATGTGCTACCATGCCCAGCTAATTTTTTGATTTATTGTAGAGACAAGGTCTCGCCAAGTGGCTTGTGCTGGTCTCAAACCTGTGGGCTCAGACAATCCTCTCACCTTGGCCTCCCAAGTAATTTTTTTTTTTTTTAACTAGGAGAACTTAAACCCTGTTCCTCAACTGTGGAGAAACAGAGTTGTCATAGTCTATATGTACTTAATCAAACTAGAATACTACTGAGAACTTTGATTATTTTAGCTGAAGCAGTCCCAAGATACCTTAAATATGAATTTATTTTTTTCCGGTCTGAAAGTTACTTTAATAGTTATGTAAACCGTACGTATGCCATTTTCCTCCTAAACATTAGCATACATATTTAGAAATTAAAATATTTGTAGGACAAAAATTTTGTATTGAACATAAAATGTATTTTGTTGGCTGCATTTTCATGCTGGTCAAATGTCATCTCTCGCAGAATGCTGCTCAGGTATGCCTTTTCCCAGCTCCGGTCCACTCAGATTGCTACAGTTCATTGTAGTGCGCAGACGACTTCTCGGCATCTCCTGCAGAAACTCAGCCAGACTTGCATGGTGATCAGCACTAACACGGGCCGCGTGTACAGGCCCAAAGACTGTGAGAGGCTTGTTCTGTACTTAAAAGATATCAACCTGCCCAAGCTTGATAAGTGGGGGACCAGTACTTTGGTGGCTTTCCTGCAACAGGTAGGTCCTTTCACTTGAGGTGTTTTAATAGGATTGGGAGCTATTTAATTTCATTCACTTTTCTTATAGATAGAAAATGTGCTTTCCTCCTCTGGGGCCACTTTTATCTAGCATGTGTCATGGAAATTAAATTTCTGAAACATTTCAGTCTTGTTCCAGTTCTACCTTCTTTGGTTTTCCTTCCCTAAGAATTAGTATTACATCAAGGTGTGTATGACAGGGAGAGAGGAAATACCTTTACCTCCATTTCCTGTTCTTGTTTCTAAAATAGGAGGAAAGCAGAAGCTGGGGGCAGTGCTGAAGTTGGGGACATTTCTGCTTCATTTTTTCAAGTGTGTACTCTTCTGCCAGCAGTTCAACTTAGCCGTGCTTTCTTTCTGGCTGCTTTAGCCCATCATTCTCCTTCTTTGCCTGTGTGAGGGTTTGAGATCAGACATTCTCAGTCGGCGTGGAAGACTTTTTTTTTCTTTTAGGTTATTTATATCACTTTAAAAACTTCAAATTCTTCATGCTTATTATGATATAGGTCCAATTTAGCTTTACTGTGTGACTGTAGAATATAATGAAAATATTTGTAGACAAAAACCAAAATTTTTTCTTAGATTTTTTTCTGACCCTTTTCACTTTTTTGGAATAATTGCTAGTAGATTTATAATATAATCTGAATTTTAGTGTTTATTGCAGAGGAAAAGCATTTTATAAACTAGGATAACAAAGCTGACCTTGATAGAACACAGAGATTTGAACAGTATTATTTTTCAATGGTAAAATAATTTTAGATATATTTTAATCTTCAATTCTTGAATTAGGTAGAAGCTGATGATTGAGTTTGGCAATACTTGAAAATTAGGCAAAAATACTTTTTAAAAATCATCATTAGAGAATTTTAAGTATAAAGCATTTGAACTATATTTTTCAAATAGGTACTGACATATCAGGGATTTTATGATGAAAATCTGGAATGGGTTGGCCTAGAAAACATTCAGATTGTGGCTTCTATGTCTGCTGGAGGACGACTGGGAAGGCACAAGCTTACGACCAGATTTACTTCTATTGTTCGTCTTTGTGCTGTAGAGTATGTATCTTAGTGTTTTAAAATGTTTTTGATTTGATGAGACATCATATATAATTGCGTTGTGTTGAAGGCATTTGTTTATGATACTTCTTCAAAATGTAGATTATAAGAATGGTCAAACTTAAGCTCTAATATTTTTTCTCACCCTTCCCAAAGTATTGACAATAATTTAGGATGTTAAAGTCTTTAATGAAAGCATCTTATTTATTAGAAAGATGTATGGAAAGAAAGCAGAACTGTTTTCTATGGTTTCTGTTTTAAAATTTCTATATCAGGAATCCGAATGGTGAATTTTAGATTTAAATGTTTTATGCATTTTGTAAAGCAAAAATACTGTCAAATTTTGTGATGATAACCAAAAAGACAATTTAAATCTGAACAAGGGAGAGTTGGGTAGTTTTGATGACTGATGGCATCAATCCTAATACATCCATCCATCTCTGTGGTGCATAGTTGTTACATGAACTCCTGAATTTTCTGGTTAATGTACTGTTCCTCTGTTTGTATTGACTATACAAATCTTTCATTACAAATCTTTGAATATCACAAAACCCTGTTTTTATGCTTCTGTGTTAATTGTGTACTCCATCAATTAACTTTCTTTTTGCAAAAGTGTTCTTGCCACAGATCAAACTGTATTGAAATAAATTTTGGTTTAGGAGAAATGGGTTGATTTTATTTGTTGTATTAGTTTTATAATATGTATTAACTTTTATAGTTCTGGGGTAGATTACTGTCCTATGTACAGGCTGTGGTTAACTCAAAATGTCTTTTTTTTCCTTAAGTAAAATGTTCCTTTAGACCCTTTCAATCATGTTTTAAAATAATTTCTTTAGAGTCCTCTACTAGGACCCTGAGTATTTGACAGTTGACACTTAGGGACCTAATTTAGTTGAAGTGAGAATAGGGACATGAGACTGGCTTCAGCCCTTGAGTAAGCCTCAGAGATATGTAGGTCACAGAGCAGCACAATTTGAAAACCACTGCTATAATTTAACATTGAAATAATAATTTAGAATATTGATTTTTTAGCTTTATTCTTTCTTATATGCCCTTTTTCAGTTACCCAGAAAGAGAGCAATTGCAGACAATTTATGGAGCATATTTGGAACCAGTTCTACACAAAAATCTGAAGAATCATTCTATTTGGGGTGCTTCATCAAAAATTTATCTCTTAGCTGGATCTATGGTACAAGTGTATGAACAGGTAATTGCGTTTAAATTGTAGCTTTCATGTCTGTTAGTATCATTCCCATAGGACAACCTGTAATCCTCACCTCTGTGCTGATGCCTGGGCGTTCCTTTCCTGTTGCTTATTAGACTTTTTTTTTTTTTTTACTAGAGTACAGGCTCTTGGTGTACCTTATTTGTGATTTAGCCATGGCACAGTTTCTAATAGGCACTCAATAAATATGTATTGGATGAATGAATTTGTGGTGTATGGTTATTCTGCTGTCAGCTCAAATTTAGCATATCTAGAATGGAGCTCATCTTTCTCCTGACTAGGCTTTGACACTGAGAGTAGATGTTGATGTTTATTTCTTTCATGCCACCTGTGAGGAAATATCCAAAGTATTCTTCCTTATAAAGTGGGGAAGATACTTGAAAATAGGCATTGAGGATATACAAGGCATTTGTGGAGCGCCTTCTCTTGCCAATGGTAGTCTTAGGGATGTCAACACCACTAAGTCTCCCTTCTTTGGAAGTTCACAATCTAATGAGGGACTGAGTCATATAAATAAATTGTTAATCCAGTATGATAAATGTAACACGTACAAGTTACAGAGGTATCACAGAGAAGGGAATAAATAACTTAGTTGTGAATGGTAGTTGTTGAGAAGGAGGTAAAATTTGATCTGAGTTTTGACAAATGAATAGAAATTCACAAAATGACTGGAGATGAAAGGTCTTTCTAGATAAAGGAAAGCGTGTGCAAGTTATCCAAGTGTTTGTAGAAGATGCTTCTTATAGTATTGGGGTAGAAGTGGGGACAGGTGGTTAAACCAAGATGTTCCTTTTCCTAAAAAACGTAAAAGATGACAAGTGATCAGAATCAGAATAAGAGAAATGGCTCTGTCCACAGAGAGGAAGGGGCAGGTACTTTACTGTTTGTGTACTGAGGAGAGGAGCTTTGACTTATTCAGGGACATGGGTCCTGAACCATGTTCACCCAGACCTGTGAGTGTCTTGGAATTGCAACTGTCATTTTTATAAAGGTTGGGTTTTTCTCGAATTCCTTTTTTTTTTGTTTTTTTGTCACGGACAATCTTGGCCATCTGGTGAAGCTTATAAACCCTTTTAGAATAATATTTTTCAGTGCATAAAATATAAATATAAAGATATTAATGAAATCAATTATATTGAAGTACAGTTCTACCCACAGGTAGAAATGGGCATTCCTCAAGTCTAAGGTGATTGAAAAATTTATAGCATGATTATATGTTTAATACAGTAGAAAGATAGTTTGCTATATTTTCTTTTTCAGGTGCGGGCCAAATTTACAGTTGATGATTATAGTCACTATTTTTTTACTCCCTGCATTCTTACCCAGTGGGTTCTTGGCTTGTTTAGATATGATTTAGAAGGAGGTAAGTCTAACTACTGTGTCTCTCTGTGTGTTGGGTGCATTGTACTATACATTGTATTTGTAATAGATGTGTTAAATGAGTATGATAGCAGTAATTATAATGCTTTAAGATTATGATTAAACCGATAATATGACTATTACATTTGTGTTACTATTAAAATTAGGATATTTTATTATGTTTCTTCCAAACTATGTATGATTGTCATGATTAAAACGATTCTTGGGAAAATGAAGTCATTATTCTTTGTAACCAAAGCATGTCTAATATATTTTCTGGAATTATTTTTTATTGAGCAACTAGAGATAATACTGTTTATTGTAGCCTTAAAGTAATCATAAAATGTACCAACTCATTAACAAAATGACTTTTACCTTTTTTTCCTTTTCTTCTATTTATCTGATGCCAAAATTATGGTATGTAGATTTCTACTCTCTATTTCCTCCTAATATTTTAGGCAGACCATTTAAAAATCATTTGAGTTTTATTACAATTAAAGAAAATTTTGCCTTTTTTAGGATCCTCAAACCATCCACTAGATTATGTGTTAGAAATTGTAGCATATGAAGCACGGCGCTTATTTCGTGACAAAATTGTTGGTGCAAAGGAGCTTCATTTATTTGATAGCATTTTGACGTCAGTGCTCCAAGGAGATTGGGGCTCGGATATACTAGACAATATGGCAGGTAATATAATAGAGTTAATGTACATGTATATTTGTTATGAGAGCTGTACAATTACTTTTCCTACCTGTAGCATGATTTTATGTCTAAACAAATAAAAACTTCAGATGATTTTAATGTTATTTTTTCCATAAGGGATTACTTGATCTTTTTTGTTGGTTTTCAGTCATTATATTCCAAATTAAATATAATGTTAATACTTTTCTTCTTGGCAAAAAAGGAGTTTAGGCCATATTGTTTTATATTTGTAGTGCAAAATTGTTTTAATACAAGTTTAAAAAAAAATCCAGTTATATTTGTATGAAACTTGAATATCACTGGGAAATCTGTATTTGATGATAATGACCTTTTGCTTAAGAGTAATGACTGTTCTTATTCCTGCACTACCCATGATGTCATTAACACAGAACTCGCATATCTTGTTACTGACTTCATCTGTTGTTATGATAAAGAAAGCATAACACCATTCAGTCAAAGTGGCTGTGTTGGCATTTGCAACTATTACTGCTAAATAGCCAGTTTGCATTTTGAAAACTGTCATGAGAGTGATGCATGTAACATAAAAATCATGATAGTGAAAGGGCCTTTGGTAAAAGAAGACCACAGTATGGAAATATTTCCTAATAAAACTGCTGTCAGGCTTCAAAACATGTTTATTACTTCAGAGTGTACAGCTAGGAGTCAAAAATGTTTCATACACATTTTATATATTGTACATTTCTAGATCGATATGGGTTTCAGGGCCATTTGCATATGCCAAAGGGAACCTTGGAGGTGGGAAGGATGTTGAGATGGACAGAAGGAATTTTCTAGGTGCTGTCAGAGCTATAAATCAGAAAGTGAGTTTAAGAGAACCTCAGGCAGGATGAAGTACTGAGAGAAGCCTGATAATAGTTCAGAGTTGTCTTGATTCCGAGTGTGAATTTCTGTCATTATGTAGTTTTCCCGGCTTCGTGTGGAGAGACTTTGGTTCTTAAATGATGCCATCTTTCTTGGACTAAAAATTGTTCAGTTTTCTTCTTGCAAAGAAAGTGACATATCCTTTGGGATATGTAGTATTAGATAGTCTTGGCACCTTACTGGGTGTGTAGATCCTCTAGAGTTTGTTATCTTTTGGAGTCCTCTATGTAAGAATCACAAAGTGATGTATGCCTTTTGTGGGTGTTTTACTCTTCATTGGAGGTTTTTTGTTTGTTTGTTTTTTAACAAATATAGGTTTGACATGTTAGATCTAGACACAAGGGATTTTCACATAGTGAAAAATGATTAAGAAAAATTTAATCTTGGAAACATAAAAATAAACTAGATACATTCTTGTCCTTAAGAAGCTTGTAATCTAATGGCAGAAACAGATATGAAAATCTTTGCTTATAATGGTAACAGTTGCTAGTGTGTTTAGATGCCACTAAGATTTGTAGAAGTAGATGGTAAAAATGGGAATTATAATGGAGCATGACGTGTTTCATAATTAATATAACCTTTTTGAATGTGTTTGGGATAAATGGTAGATAGTGTGGTTGTAGAAGAGGGAAAGACTAATTCTTTTTTGAGGAAGTTACATTGATACTTTTTTTTAAAAAGGCTAGTCTATTGAAGCAATCGGAGTGTAAGACTTCTAAAATTAAACTTATTCTTTTGAGATAATTGTAGATTCACATGCAGTTGTAAGAATTAATACAAAGAGAACATATATACCTTTTATCTGGCTTCCCCCAATGCTAACATCTGGCCAAATTATAGTACCACCTCACAGCCAGGATATTGACACTGATACAGTTACGATACCACAGGACCTATCTTGTTGCCCTTTTGTATTAATAGACATACACACCTCCCTCTCATGGTTCTGGAAACCACTAATCTGTTCTTTATTTCTTTAATTTTTGTCATTTCGAGAATGTTATTTTTACTTCACATGTCTTTCTGGAGACACATGTGACCGTTTCTTTAACCATTCATCTACCGAGGGACATTGGCACTGCTTTTAGTGTTTGGAGTACAGCTGCTATCAATATTCAGGTACAGGTTTTTGTGTGAAACATACTTTTTCTTTCTCTGAGGTAAATGCTGGGGAGTGCAGTTGCAGGGTTGAGCGTACTTGTGCACTTAGTTTTCTTTAAAGCAACTGCCGGGCTGTTTAGTTTTAGAGTGGCAGTTGCTTCTCATCCTTGCCAGCATTTGGTGTTGTGGCTATTTTTCATTTTAGCCATGCTTACTAGTGTGTTGAATGTGTCGTTGTGGCTTTCATTGCATTTCACTAATGGCTAGTGAAGTTGAACATATTTTCAGGTACTTGTTTGCCATCTGTATATCGTTTTTGGTGAAATGTGTCTTCATGTCATTTTCTGATTGGATTTTTTTTGTTTTTACTGTTGAGATTTGAGAATATTTACATATTGGAAATACTAGTCCTTCCCTGAATATAATCTCCCTCTCTGTAGCTCATCTCTTCATGTGATCCTTTTCCTCTTAATAAGGTCTTTCACATGCATGTATCCTCTACAAGTGCTTATGCTTTTGTGTACTTTACAGTACTATACAGAGGACAGTAGTACAATATCTTTATTTCAAGCCCAGGAAGAAAGAGGCAGTGATGTAGCTGGTATTGTATAGCCAACTGTGCTAGTTGCATACCTAGGCTAACTTTGTTGGATGTAAAGAACAAATTGGACTTAGAAAACGCTCTTGGAATGGAACTTGTTCATATGTGGGGGACTTACTGTATGAAGAGACTGGAGCTTGGGAGACTTGCCTAGAGATGAATTGTGGATGAATTTTTGGTCTGTAATGGTTGGTAATTTAACCCACAAAAAAAAATTAAATAATTTGTGGGATCTTCTTGTAGTTAAAATAATACAAGGCTGAATTTGGATCCTGGGGAACATCAATACATTAGGGATAAGCAGAAAACTGGAAAAAAGACCAGTGGTTGTGGCTTGATGGGTAGGGTGATGTAGATGCAAGGAGAAACACTTTAAGAAGGAGGCACACAAAGGTCATGTTGGGCTCCTGACTTCAAAGAAGTTTGGATTTGGAGAGTCGGGTGTATTGTTGTTTTCAAATAAGAGTTTTAGTAGAGTGATTTCTATAGAAAGAAAATGATGTAAGAAACGTGATGGTGAAAGAAAGGAGAGGAACACGAAATAGCCTGGGTCTAGGGAAGGGAAGGTTGTTATTTTAGGAGAGTAGAGCTGAGCATGTGACTGAGATACTTGACGGAGCTGTCTTTCAGAAGAGTTGTGCCGGGAAAGGTTGAGTAGATGGTGGATAGATTTTCCTTGTATGGTAACGGTAAGACTGCTATGGTTAAAATTTAAGGGAAATGTGGGAGATTTTTGTTTTCTAATTAAAATTTGGTTAGTTTATTTTAGAAGTTAGGGCTCTTAGGCTGGGTGAACTGGCTTATACCTGTAATCCCAGCACCTTGGAGGCAGAGGCAGGAGGATTGTTTGAACCCAGGAGTTCAAGACCAGCCTAGGCAACATAGCGAGACCTCGTTTCTATAAAAAATTTAAAAAACATTAGTTGGGCTTGGTGGCATGTACTTGTAGTTTCATCTATTCAGGAGACTGAGGCGGAAGGCTCACCTGAGACCAGAAGGTCGAGACTGTGGTGGCTGTGATGGTGCTACTACACTCCAACCTGGGTGACAGAGTGAGACCTCAACTCAAAAAAAAAAGGGGGGCTGCTGTTGGTTCCGTACATCTATGTTCTTTCTCAAGGAGAGTTTTGAGGGTGTTTTGTGTGTCAATTTTATGTAAGTCATTTGGAGTTTACAAATTTTATGTAGATTCTGAAGGAAAAGGAAAATGGAACAAACTGAGAGTAGACAGAGGAAATAAAAAAGGGAAAAGTAGTTAGAAGCCAGTTCATCTCAGGATAAAGAACAGAGAGGGCAGAATATGGACCAGAGATACTGTCAGTCACTTTTCAGACAGCGTTTGATATTATAGTTGAAAGTCTTTGTATTTCAACTGATCTCATTCATTTTCCAAGGCACACTTTAAAGTAATTTACCTTTGCCTTTCTGGGGAGAGTCTTTTTTTTTTCATTTAAATTAAATTAATTTATTTTTTTGAGTTGGAGTCTCATGCTCTTGCCCTGGCTGGACTGCAGTGGCAGAATGCTGCAGTGGCAGCCTCAACCACCCGAACTCAAGTGATCCTTCTACCTTGTCCTCCCAAAGTGTTGGGATTACAAGTGTGAGCCACCACACCCAGCCACTGGGATTAATTCTATATGGGTTATTTAACTTAAAAATAATTTAATAAACAATGTACTTGCTGATTCTCCCATTACAAATAATGCATTTAAACAAAAATATTTATTTCTACAGATAGCTTCTATGTGACATGGGGAGCCCAGCATAATTCAGGAGCAAGAGCAGCCCCAGGACAACTATTACCTCCACATGGAAAACCTCTTGGAAAACTAAGCTCTGCAGATCTCAAGGATATTATTAAAAAGGTATAATACAAATCATGAATTTGAATTGGGAGTGGCCACTGTAGTCATCCTGAGACTATTTATTGCAAACATTTTGGCATGGAGGTGACAGGTGATAGAATGGACAAAGCTGGCTCTTTTAGAATTCAGTCCATTGTGGCAGATGAATGAGGTGCACATGTACCGATGTATGTATGTGTGAAATTGCTAGGATGCCTGTTATGAGGCTTCAGATTAACCAGGAAGTCATCCTGGAGCAGTGGTTATCAGACTTTAGTGAGCCTCAGAAGCAGCTGGGGTACTAGAAAACATGCAGATTCCTGGGTGCTGCCCCGAGCATCAGATTCACCAGGTGAAGTGCAGAGAGTCCCAGCTTCCAGCAGGCTCCTAGGTGATGTTGATGTTGCTGGTCCACTGAAACCCTAAGCAGCACTGTCCCGGACAGGTTTTTTTCTTAAGTTGAGGTATAATAAAGGAGCAGAAACAGTAGTGCATATGATTGCTTTAAAAATCAATATTTATGTTGAAAGTATGAATTCTGTATCAGGGAGATTTTTCATGGCCTGGTACACTGATTTGCCTGGAACGGATGCAAAATTCGGGAATATTCAAAGTTGTTAAGCATGTGAAGTCTAACTGTCCTTTCTTTCTTCCCTCCTGTACTCTGTTGCAGAGTCCCCAGCAGGGCTTGGTACCTGTGTGGGCTTTTGATTCATTTGCAAGAAGTGCAAAAGCACAAGCATTTCCAGAAGATTTTTTAGGCATGAGATTTCTCAAGTTCTGGGATGTTTATGGATCTTTGTCCACTGATTCATAATAACCGATAACATTTGAGAGATTTAAAAGTTTTTTATAATTAACCTGCTATCTAACTTATGCCGCTTTCTTGTTTTTTTCTTTTTCTTTTTTCTTTTTTTTTTTTGAGTAAGAGTCTCACTCTGTCACCCAGGCTGGAGTGTAGTGGAACAATCATGGCTCACCGCAACCTCAACCTCCTTGGCTCAGGCATTCTTCTGCCTCAACCTCCAGAATAACTGGGACTAGAGGTCACGCCTGGCCAATTTTTGATTTTTTTGTTGAGATGTGGTCTCGTTGTGTTGCCCAGGCTGGTATGAAACCCGTAGGCTCAGGCAGTTTTCCTGCCCGGTCTCCCAAAGTGCTGGGATTATAGATGTGAGCCACAGCACCAGTCTATACTGCCTTGTGCCAGTTGTATTTTCCGAAAGTAACTGATTTTCATGGACCCTTGAACTTACTTGACATCATATGAGTTTTTTCCTGGAGAATGCCAATTAAAGCTGACTACTGGATAGATGAAATATTGGGTGTGAGATGACATGTGGTTACTTCACCTCTTTTTATAAGTATATCAACAATATAATATTTTGATCTGGATAACCTTTTAATTATTTAATCAGGGCCATATTAATTATAAAATGTTCTCTATGATTTTTTAAAAGGGTCTTATTCATTATGGACGAGATAACCAGGATTTAGATATTTTGCTTTTCCAAGAAGTCCTGGAGTATATATCTAGGATAGATAGAGCGCTGAGTTTCCCTGGAGGGTCGCTTCTATTAGCGGGACGGAGTGGTGTGGGCCGGCGGACTGTCACCTCTTTAGTCAGTCATATGCATGGAGCGGTGCTGTTTTCTCCAAAGATTTCCAGAGGATACGAACTGAAGCAGTTCAAAAATGATCTCAAACACGTGAGTTGTTCACTCTCTTTTGGTTTCAAATTGCATTAGTTATTATCCAAAATATCTTTAAGACTTTTAATTCTCTGATATACAACATAGTCTATATTTTACTTTTGATTATTAGGTTTTGATTATTAGAAAATAATATTTTAATCTACAGATAGGATACAGATAGGATAATCTACAGATAGTATTTCTATTAGGATTTCTGGTACCCAGCTACCCGAGGTTATAAGGTGTTAGAGGGACATGAATGGTAGACAAAAGGATGGAATTTTCTTAGGAAATATGTGGGGATATATCAAAATGATCCTCTAGTTTTTGTTTAATGTCCTAGCTTATACGATAATTAAAATTTCCCTCAAATAAGGCTTATTCATTAGTTGGATTTGCTTTCTGAATTATATGGCTGATGTTTGATTTTTAAAGTGCAGTTACTCAAATATAAATAAGTACGTAAGCCGGGCTTGGTGGCTCAGCCTGTAATCCCACGCCATGGGAGGCTGAGGTGAGTGGATTGCCTGAGCCCGCGGGTTCGAGACCTGCCTAGGCAACTTGGGGAGACCTCATCTCTACAATAAATCAAAAAATCAGCCGGGCGTGGTAGCGCGCGCCTGTAGTTCCAGCTACTTGTAAGGCTGAGGCGGAAGGATCGCCGGAGCCCAGCAGATCGAGGCCGCGGTGGCCGGGAGCGGCCACTGCACTACAGTCTGGGTGACAGAGTGAGACTCCAACTCAAAAATAAATAAATAAATAAATAAATAAATACGTGATAGAGGCATACTTTGCATACAGAATGATGGTTTTTAACGGCACCCCAAATGCTGAAAGGATGCTAAAGGCTGTTTTCTGGCTTTGCAGGTGCTACACCTTGCAGGGATTGAAGCCCAGCAGGTGGTCTTACTTCTTGAGGACCACCAGTTTGTGCACCCTGCGTTTTTGGAGATGATCAACAGTCTTTTGTCCTCAGGCAAGTGGATGTTTCTACTTAAAGAAAATAAAAATAACAATGCATAAATTATGCAGGTATAATTATCTTATGTAAAATTTAGTTTGTTTCAGAGAATTTGGGGCTTAGCTCTTACTAAGGCGACATGGGGCTCAACATGGTGATGGCAGGAGAAGTGAGAAATTCCATTTGTGTAAAACCAAGAATTCAGGAATTATCTAAAAATATTGTTCGTATTGAATATTGGTGAATGTCCAGAAACATTGACTCTCTCGTGCACTTTTGAAAGTTATCAACTAGTACTCATTAAAAATTGTGCCATACCCTTTGAAGTAGCATTCTATCATCTGTAGGAATTTGACCCACTGATATAAGAGAACTAGTATGTAAGAATATGTGTAACATAGTTTTTTTTTTTAGATTAGAAAATGTAGTTTATTTAGAAGGTAAAATTAGAAAGAAAGAGGAGATTTACCTCTCCAGGTTAGGGAAGGGGGCCAAAGCCAGGAAGCATGGCCACACCAGAGTTTAGTAAGACAATGGCCAACATAATTTTTAATAATAAAAAATTTGATAAATCTTCCTGTCAGTAGTGGAATGTTTGTATAATTACTGTATGGACTTATTATGGATATATGAATACCGATATATTACAGATAAATGAAATTCCATAGAACTCTATACATTTTAGTACCCACATTTCATGTATCTGAAATATATCTGTATTCATTGGAAAAAGGCACATTCTACTTTTTTAGTTAAATAGAACAAATCAAGCAGTAAATAATCTCATTTTTAAAAAGAAATTTAAACTATTTTAAGGAAAAAAGGAGCTTGAAAGTACTTTGAGTGTGTGTCTAAATAATAGAAAAATATCATTTGAAAGAGGACTATATTTATACATACACTTTTTAGAAATTTATGGCTAATAAATGAGCTTTCTATATTTATGGAATTTCAAGAATTGTAGAAATATTTGATGTATTATGTTACCAAGACATTTATTGCTTGAAAATCATTACTTGCATTTTGCCTTGCTGACTTGAGTCTTGTTTCTTCTCCTAGATGTAACACCAAGCACTAACCATTTGCATTCCCCAGCATTTTTAAACCCTAATTGTACATTAGTGTCATTGGAGAGTTAAAAGAACTAGTAATGAATTCTTTGCTGCTACCCTGAACCCACTGAGTCAGAGTCTCGAGTGGTGGTGGGGATAGCCATTGGCTCTTAGGGCTCCCTGACTGAGTCTCTGCAAACTGAGTGAAGAAGCAGTGCCTGGTTCTTGGGCAGCTTTTGAGTTTTGCCTGCTCTTCTGCTGCGCTGTGTCCCGAGAAAATTGTGGCTCTCTCCTCTTATTTATGATGTCACCTAATGGTTTTGCATTGTTCCTGGGGAGGATACCTGCAAACGCCTGTATTTCTTCCTTTTCCAAAGAACTTATTAATTTTATTAGACTCTCGATTGATTGATTGATTGTAGAGACAGGGTCTCACTGTTGCCCAGGCTTAGCCTCAAGCAACCCTCCTGCCTTGGCCTCTCAAAGTGCTGAGATTATAGAGCCACTGCACTCGGCCTAGAATCTCTGTATTAATAATCACTGCTAGCTGAAGTGGCATGAGGTAGCTTAGTTTTAAACTTGGGCCAAGAGTATTTTGTTATTTAAGTATAAGATAAACCTTGTTAAAAACTAGTTTCAATTGTATGGATGGTCCCATTGCGGGACTCAAGGACAAGGTTACACAAACTCATGTTTAACTCAGTTTTTAATAAATACTTGTTTTGTATCATGCTGGTTTCTCAGGTGGAATAGTTTTCAGAATTTCACAATTTTGGTGAAAGAAAACATTTAATTTATAATGTGTGTTATCTACACATTTTGCCCTAATGAGAAATACAGACCAGAAGTGGTAAATCAATTTCTGTTAAAGAGTTGAGGGATAATGGCTTAGGGAAAGTATTAGTGCTTAAGCAGACTTGGCGTGGTTGTGACCATTTTCTAGAATAACATCTTTTGACTTTTAAGGGATACATTCCTGCATATTGCTTACATTACCACTAGATGGAGACCTTGTTCGTTTTGGCTGACAAACTGATAGAGGAGAGACAACAGTTTTACTTCTTTTTTTTTGTCAAAGCAAACATCTAGATAGAGCATTAACCCAGTAATTATTGTTTTAAGACAAATTGGTCTTTATCAAGATCAAGTTAAATTTGAGCAGTTTATTTTCAGAGAAATGTTCATTAGGCCCTTGTCGCTTTTCTTTTGTTTCAAATTTTTATTTCCAATGTGTATAATATGTAATTAGATCTGGCACTTTTTGCTAAATGTAAGGAACCAAAAGTATCTTCGTTTGGCTGAAATGGAAGGGAAACCCTGTGGAGCAGATGCATGTGTATATGTGTTCGAGTATGTACCAGCTTGGGGGACGGGGTGGTCTAGTGCCTCTGAGTTGAATCTGAAGAAGAGAAGGGATCAGATTGTGATGGATCCCACATGAATGCACAGCTTTGGATGTGTAGCAAAGGAATTTGCACTTCATCTTAGAGCTTCTTGGGAATAGGAAATATATTGGTTTAGCAAATATTAAAGTACCTCATATGTGCAGCTTCAAGTTTTAAATACTAATTTATAGTGGTGAGCAAGACATGGTCCAGGCCCTCTATGAATCCTTGTAGTGTTAATCAACTTGGATTTGCCTTTCATTATTCTGTTGCATAGCAGCAGGCCAGGGACTGGGTCTCCTGATTTCTAGTAAAAGTTTATTTGTTTATTTGTTTATTCATTCATTTATCTAACATGTATTTTTGTTTCAGATACTTAGGTAAGAATTTTCTAGGGTTAAATATTGAATACCATACTTGTCCCTTGGGAATTCAGAATCTAGTTGGGCAGGAGATAGAAGTTATTAATTCATTATTAAATAATGTGATAGGAGCGAATCAGGGATATGTTTGGAAAGTATATAAAGGAGAAAAGAGGGCTTTACTTAGTGTATGGGTGGTCAGGAAGACTCATGGCATGACACTGGCAAAGAAGCATCTAAAGGATAGACGGTAATTTATTGGAAAGACAAAGGGCAGAAGAGGACCGTAGATGCACATTCCAGGAAGAGAGTATATTTTGTTGTATTTATAGAACACAATGAAGTTCATTGCAGCTAGAATACAAGGTTCTTATGGGGAGAGTGGGAAAAACCCTGTAAAGGCAGATAGATGACTAGATTATGACCTGTCTTTTGAATGGCTTGCTTAGAAGTTTGAATTTTATCCAGTGAAGACCATACTTAAAGGTTTGTGTCATGTAAAGGTAATAGGGTTTGTGTATTTTTGGAAAGAAAAATTGAATGGCCAGGCACGGTGGCTCAAGCCTGTATTCCCAGTACTTTGGGAGGCCGAGGCGAGAGGATTATCTGAGCCTGCGGTTTCAAGACCAGCCTGGGCAACATGGTGAGACCTCAGCTCTACAATAAGTCAAAAAATTAGCCAGGAACGGTAGCGTGCGCCTGTTGTTCCAGCTACTTGGAGGTCTGAGGCGGAAGAATTGCCAGAGCCCAGCAGGTTGATGCTGGGGTGGCTGTGAGCATGTCACTGTGCTCCAGCCTGGGCGACGGACTGAGACTCTGACTCAAAAAAAAAAAAAAAGGAAGATTCAACAAGGGCAGATTTTTTAAAATTCCAAAATTGAAAAAGTATTGTACCTCTATGTGTTTTAAATTCGTATAATGCAGCCCAAAATGAAAATAGAAAGAAATGTGATTGTTTTTTCTTTTGTAGGTGAAGTTCCTGGACTCTATACCCTTGAAGAATTAGAGCCCTTGCTGTTGCCTCTTAAAGATCAAGCTTCACAGGATGGTTTCTATGGACCCATCTTCAATTACTTCACTTACAGTATGTGGCATAGAGTTCATTAATCAACCTGAACTCTGCTTTGTGTGTAATAAATGCCATTGAATTAGTCTTATTTTCTTGTTAGATTGCAAAGGTATCTTAAATCCTGCATCCATTTGGTAATTTATACCTTTTTCTCATTTCTGGAGCTTTTAGAAGAGCACACATAACTAGTCTGTATGTTGGTAAAAATACCTTAGCAACACTTTAGCAAAGGAAAATGGTGAAAGTGTGGTAATGTTATTTAGAATATTTACCTTGCTTTGTTTTCATGTGGTAGAATTAGTGCTACTGTAATACCTCCTATTTTAAGGAACTGTTGAACTATTTAGATTGTGCTAGACTTTATAGTTTTTAAAAACATTAAATAGTCTTTTATTAATGCAGAAATGGTTTTATGTGCACTGTAGAAATCTAAAACTGAAATAAGTAAAAAAAAAAAAAGACAATAGTCATACCACCCTGACATTACTCCACTTGTACTGAGCTCAGAATGAAAGAACTAGTGGTTTCATGAATCTGGCAGGGTCTAGTAAAGACACATGAAGCCGGGCTTGGTGGCTTAGCCTGTAATCCTGCGCTTTGGGAGGTCGAGGTGAGTGGATTGCCTGAGCCTGCGGGTTCGATACCCGCCCGGGCAACTTGGTGAGACCTCATCTCTACAATAAATCAAAAATTAGCCGGGTGTGGTAGCGTGTGCCTGTAGCTCCAGCTACTTGGAAGGCTGAGGCGGAAGGATCACCGGAGCCCAGCAGGTTGAGGCTGCGGTTGCCAGGAGCGGCCATTGCACTCCAGTCTGGGTGACAGAGTGAGACTCCAACTCAAAAAAAAAAAAAGACACATGAATATCCTTCTGAATCTTTTTTCTTAACATGCACATACACATTTATAAGTATTTTTAAACCAAAATAAAATTGCATCATAATATTGTATTATAACTTGCTCTTTTTAGTAAATAGCTCCTATTGTTCTATTTCAGAAAACTGTAATTTCAAAAACCCAGACCATATATAGATCCTGATTCTATTATTATTCTTGTAATTGAAATTTCAAGATTATCCTTTTCTCATGTATTTTTTAGGAATTCAACAAAACCTGCATATTGTCTTGATAATGGATTCTGCAAATTTAAACTTTACAATTAACTGTGAGAGTAATCCAGCTTTGCATAAGAAATGCCAAGTGTTGTGGATGGAGGGTTGGTCAGATAGCAGTATGAAGAAAGTAAGTTTAACATTTAAATGTGAAAATTTTAAAAAGCACATTTTATTTTCAAAGTTATTAATTTTCACAACTTATTTTTGATGTTAGTGATAACATTACCTTGGTTGTGGCACTGAACATCTCTTCTGTGTTTGAAAATATCTCTATTTTCTGCTTACTCTTGTATGATAGTTTAGTTGGATATAGAATTTTAGATTGAGGATTATGTTCTCAATTAAGTACCACAGAGCTAATTATCATACTTTAAAATTTTATGCCTTTAACTAACTAGTCTATCATAGGCTAGCCTAGAATTAAAAAAAAAAAATTATAGCAAGGATTTTAACAATGATAAACTTTTAAACTACTTATTAAAAAGCTATCATTGCTATATTATGTGTCTGGAGGAGAATGAGCATAAAGTGTGACCTCTTAGCACTGCCTTAACTGGAAGCCTTTTATATTGCTTCATTTGAATAAGTAAAAATTTTCATTGTTTCTTTAAGTGAATGTTCATATTCTAGATTACTAATTTCTTTATTTTTTTGTAATAGAAATACAGAGGAATGCCTGTCATGAGTCAGAGGAAGGAGTATGATTTGAAATAATAGATGTTTTTATAGATAAGATCATATTTTGGTTAGATTTCAGTAAGTATTTAAAGGAGAGAAAAGGTATTTTAGCATGGGGAGGCCACACGAACAGGCATTCATTAAGGAGTAATTATTGGATGCTTGATATGTATTACTGTTCTATGTGTTGGGGATATAGTAGAGAAAATGGCAGACAGGATCCCTGCTCTCACGGAGTTGACATCCTTGCCAGGGATATCTAGGTAAAGCTCTCTGGCGGGAGATCCTGAGATGTGAGATGGCTGATGATTCTGAGGGTCAGTAAGAGACTACTTACTGTACCTGGAGCAGAGTGATCGAGTGAGTGGGAGAGGATCTGGAGATGATGTCAGAGAGGGGGGGACTAGTTGTGGGGAGCTTGGAAAGCCATCACACTGTGTAAGGATTTTAGCATTTCCTGATAACTTATTTTTGGAGGCTTTGAGCAGAAATGTTCTGACTCGTGTTATGATTGTTTAACTCTGGTTTCTGCGCTGCAAGTAGACTATAGGGGGCAAGGCCAGAGACAGTTATAGACTAGTGCAGTAATCCAGGGGAGAGAAAAGATGGTTTGGCAAGGTGGTATGGTGAGGTGATGAGAAGGGCTTGGAGTCTGAGTATGCGTTGTGGTAGAAACAACATTTGCTGACAGATTGTAATAAGGTGTAAGAGAAAGTAAGGAGCCACTTACAGATATTTTTGGCTTGAGCAACTGGAAGAATGAAATGACTGTCAACTGAGACTGAAAAGAACATAGTAAGAAGAGACTAGGAGGCCAGGCACTGTGACTCATGCCTGTAAATCCTAGCACTCTGGGAGGCTGAGGCGGGAGGATTGCTGAAGCCCAGGAATTTGAGACCAGCCAAGGGAGCATAGCAAGACCTCGTCTCAACAACAAAAATAAAAAAATAAAATTACCCAGGCGTGGTGGCACATACCTGTGGTTCCAGTTGCTTGGAAGGCTGTGGTGGGAAGATCATCTGAGCACAAGAGGTCAAGGCTGTGTTGAGCTGTGATCGTGACACTGCACTCCAGACTGGGTGACAGAATGACACCCCCCCAAAAAAAATAAATAATATGAGTCTTTTGGTTTAAGACGTGTTAAATACAAGATGTCAGACATCCAGATTGCAAAATTGAGAATGCATTCGGTTATATGAGTCTGGAGTTTTAGGAGTCAGGCCTACAGAAAAAAAAATTGGGGAATTATCAGAGTGTAGATGGGTCTTTAAAACTATGAGAATGAATGATATCACCAAGAGGATGAGTGTAGACAAAAGAAAGCAGAGATCCAAGGGCTGAATTCTGGGACACTTCACCATTAAGAAATTGGGGAGATGAAGAGAAGGAACTGGCAGAGAAGACTGAGAAGAAGCTGTGAGGGAAATAAGAGGAAAAGTCAGGAGAGTGTGATACTCTAGAAGCCAAGTGAAGGTGACATTTCAAGGAGGAAATAAGGATGAAGTATGACACGTGAAAGTAGGTGAGGACTGGGAATCTATCCTTGGATTTAGCAACATGGAGGTCACTGGTGACCTTGATAAAGCAGTTGTAATTAGTGGAAAAAGTCATGTGGGAGTACGTTTCAGAAAGAATGAGAAGAGAATATTGAATAATTTTGCTTAAAGGGGAAGCAAGAAATTTGTTAGTAATAAGAAGTAGGGGTAAATATGGAGTTTTTTTTTTCGATAGATGGTAAAAACTATAGCATGTTCATATGTTGTTGGGAATGACTTAGTAGGAAGTAAAAAATATTGATGCGGGAAAGACAGGGAAAAATTACTAGAACAATATCCTTGGCAGTGGACAACAAATGGGATTAGTACGTTAATGGAAGAATTAAGAATTGGCCTTTCTTATGAGAATGGAGGAATCATAGTAACAGGAAAGAGAGCAGAGTAGAGGGACACAGATCCAGGGGCAGGCAGCTGTGGTATTGAGAAGTTTTGGATACTCTCTTTTATTTATTTATTTTAAATTAATTTTTAATTCAAAACAAATTTAGTTTCGGGCTTACAAATGCATATTTGTTACATGGACATGTTGTGTGGTGGTGGCGACTGGGTCTCGGGTGGCCCACTCCCCAGATAGTGAACATTGTGCCCGTAGGTAGTTTCAGAACCCTAGGCCGCCCTCCCACTTCTCCCTTATTTGTGTCCCCAGTGTTTGTTATTTCCATCCTGTGACCATTTAGCTTCCAACTATGAGTGAAAACGTACGTTGTTTGGTTTTCTGTTCTTGAGTCAATTCACTTAGGATGATGTCTCCAGCTCCATCCTTGTTGCTGCAAAGGACATGATTACATTCTTTTTTATGACTGTGTAGTATTCCGTGAAGTATATATACCACATTTTCATTATCCACTGATCGGTTGATGGGCATTCAGGTTTATTCCACATCTTTGCAGTTGTAAATTGTGCTGCGATGAACATTCAGGTGCAGGTGGCTTTGCTATGTAAGGGCCTCTGTCCCTTAGGGTAGATGCCTAGTAGGGGTATTGCTCCATCAAATGGTGGACCTACTTTTAGTTCTCTGAGTAATCTGCATACTGCTTTCCATAGAGGCTGTACTGATTTACACTTCCATCAACAGTGCATAAGTGTTCCCTTTTCTCCACATTCGTGCCAGTGTCTTGTTTTTTGATTTTTTAATAATGACCATTCTGACTGGTATAAGGTAGTATCTCATTGTAGTTTTAATTTGCATCTCCCTGATGATGAATGATGTCGAGCATTTTTTCAAATGTTTGTTGGTCACTTGTATATTTTATTTTGAGAGATGTCTGTTCATGTCGTTTGCCCACTTTAATAGGGTAATTTGCTTTTTTCTTGCTGATTTGTTTGAGTTCTTAGTAGATTCTGGGTATTAGTCCTTTGTCAGATATATAGTTTGTGAATATCTTCTCCCATTCCGTAGGTTGCCTGTTTGCTCTGTTGATTATTTCTTTTGCTGTGCAAAAACTTTTTTATTTTAATTCTCACTTTTTAATTTTTGTTTTAGTTGCATTTGCTTTTGGGGTTTTAGCCATAAACTCTTTGTCTAGGCCAATGTCCATAAGAGTTTTTCCTAGATTTCTTCTGTGATTTTTATGATTTCAAGTCTGACATTTATATCTTTAATCCACCTGGAGTTAATTTTTCTATGTGGGGAGAGATAGGGATCAAGTTTCATTTTTCTGCATGTAGCTATCCAATTTTCTCAGCACTATTTTCTGAACAGGGTGTCATTCATTTTCCCTATGTATGATTTTGTCTTCTTTGTTGAGGAGGATCAGTTGCTTGAATATATTTGGGTTTATTTTCAAATTCTCTATTCTGTCCCATTCGTCCATGTGTCTTTTTTTTTTTTAACCAGTACCATGCTGTTTTGGTTACTACAGTCTTGTAGCATAATTTGAAGTCAGGTAATATGATACCTCTAGCATTGTTCTTTTTACATAGGATGGCTTTGACTATTCTGGCTCTTTTTTGGTTTTGTATTAATTTTAGGATTTTTTTTTCTAATTCTGTGAAAAATGACATTGGTAGTTTGATAGGGATTGCATTGAATCTGTAGATTACTTTGGGTAATATGGTCATTTTAATAATGTTGATTCTTTAGTCCATGAGCATGGGATATTCTCCATTTGTTTGTCTCCTCTGCTATTTATATTTCATCAGAATTTTGTAGTTCTTGTAGAGATCTTTTGCCTCCTCAGTTAAATATATTTGTAGGTATTTTAGCTTTTTGGCTGCTATTGTAAATGGAATTTAGTTTTTGATTTTTCAGCTTCATTGCTATTGGTGTATAGCAGTGCTATTGATTTGTGTGTGTTGATTTTGTATTCTGAAACTTTACTGAATTCACTTATCAAGTCCAGAGTCTTTTGCAGGACTCTTTAGGATTTTCTAGGTATATGATCATATCGTTGGCATAGAGAGACGTTTTGTTGGATACCCTTCATTTCTTTGTCTTGCTTGATTGCTTTGGCAAGGACTTCCAGTCCTCTCTTTTAATTGTTTCTGTTTTTTCAGTGAGATAGAAAGCGAGAGAGAGGATGGAGGAGGAGGTTTTGGAGGCTTGAAGAAATACAAGAAGATAAGGGGAAAAAAAAGAAGATATGCTAAGTGGTAGTTTGTGAGAGTGAAATAGTGAAAGCGTTAGGAGAATGGAGTATGATAACTGTGTAGCCTTTGGTCACTTGAGATTGATGATCATGAACTTCAGTTGAGGCCACTCAACATAGCTGTGTTTTTTTTTTTTTTCAAGCCATATGTGCACTCATGGGTGCAGACATGGAGTAGGTGGTCTCTTGGATTTAGCAGATTTGGGGCTTTGCCACTTGAGTATGACAAAACAAATGAGGGCAAAGGAGTTAGAATATTTACAAGACCACAATCATTAGACTTACCTTGGAATTTAAGTTGATAAAGTGGTAATTAGGATAGGAAGCTGATGAAAGACAGTGAAATGACTGAGTTAGTAGAGTGTAGGTTTCAGTGGAGCTTTAGTATTTTGAGGGAGGGATTTTTTTGGGAGGGGGTGAACTGGGAAGACAGGAGTGTAGTCGTAAAGGAGTGGGATGTCTGAAAGTGAGATTATGGAAGAGTTTCACTCACTGTTAATGCCACGGTCTCAGGATGTGACTGTGCAGGTGAGTGACTGGCCAAAGGGTGGTGGGTAAGAGAAGGGAGAAGAGTTCAAGGAATTGAGAAGTGAGGGCGTTAGAGAGATATCTGGAATGGATACTGAAATTATTACGGAGGTAAGACAGGATTTGTGTTGGACTGATTGTAAGCCAAGAGCTATAATTGCATGTGGAATGAAGAAAGGTGTTAGATTGGACTGGTAGATGCCTGCATAAAGCGGGTGAGAGGCTACTGCAGTTGGATCACAGGAATACTGGATTTCAGGAATTTAGTGAGGATGATGTTGAGGTGGATGAGGTGTAGGCAGCCCCTGCCCCACCTGCAGGCCTGGTGGTTCAAGGTGTCCTTGGGCAACAGAGAGTTCATTGGCTGCCACACAGGCATGTGAGACATTGGACTGGAGATAGAATGAAAGCCAGGCTGGGGACAGGCAAGGGAAGCCTTTTGACGTTGAATTTTAGTCAATGAGCAGTTGACAGCAATGAAAGTTATTTTGAAGGGGTTGACATGATCCAGTCAGTTTTGAATATGTTAATAAATGTAAGAGTTGAGAATAAAGCAAATTAGTGGGATTAATAAACCCATTCAACTCTTTTTAGAAAATGCCATTTTTATCTCAAAAGAGAGAACATGGGTAAATGAATAACGGGTAAATCCAGGCAGGACATTTTTGCTAATGTAAGATATTGCTTGAGGATAGACTACTTAAAGAAAGTTTTCAAAGAAACAAATTTCCATTGATTTTAAAAGTGTAAATTTAAAATATTCTCATAGAGACTTAAGTGTTTTGTCAGAAATCAGTGGTGATGGTTGAGAAAAACATATTTTCTGGCTTAGGAACCATAGCACTTTCAAACTCTGCATTTTAAAGGATCTTTTGGCTTGCTTTTTTTTTTTTTTTTGCGTCTGAGAAATTAAAAAAAAAAGATTCTTTGAACTAGTTACCTGGATTACTTGTGTTTCCTCTTGCTATTAATGTCAGCTATGTCAAGTAAAATAAATTGAAGCTTTCTGGCTTAATTTTAAAATTTCAGAGTTCTGTTGCTTTAATTTTATTTCAGGAAGCTAAGTTTTTTATATATTTAAAAGTAACATTCTTATAAAGTTATTATATTTTCTCTAATAATAATGATATCTGTTTAGGAAACTCTGCAACAATGGCAAAAACCCAGTCATAGCTAGACAATAGTTTTTAGAATTACCAATTATAAAATAATTAATTATGAAATTTTTTTTTTGGTTTTGATTATTTCTTATTTGAGAAAGCTAAGAATCCTTGGTATCCCACTGTGCCATCAAGGCATTTTATTAGTCTGATGCCAAGTAAAACATTTTAATCTTATTGTTGGCTGATTTTAAATGGCATTGTGATTATTTTCCATCTCAATCCTCATTGTAATTTCCTTCATTTTGTATAGCCTAATAAATTTCAAGTGAGACATTGGCACTTTTCCTGGTGTATCATTAATTTGCAGTCAGTTAATGGTTGACATGTGTCCAAAGTTGTCTGGGAAATAATGTCTTCTAAAGATTGCCATATTACGTTTTTCTCTTACCCTGAAAAGTGCAGTTGAAGTAGTCTCTCTATGTTAAAGGTTCTTAACCTTTGATATTGGATTCACTCAAACTTTTCCATACTGATTTGCTCATGTTTTAGATTCCTGAAATGTTATTCAGTGAAATGGGAGGTGAAGAAAATTATAACGACAAGAAAAAGAAAGAAGAAAATAAAAAAAATTCAGGTAGTATTTGAATGAAATCAGTTTTATCTGATTTTTACTTATGAAATGATTACTTTTTTCTAATGTTATAGATTAAGGATTCATGATGATTATGAATCTGAATAATGCTAAATGTAACACTAGATTTCTTCTGATGCAAACTAAATTTTGAAGCCCTTTTTATTTTTAAATTCATGTCTATGTCATTTAATATAGAACCCAACAGAATATCTACTGCTTGCATTTAAGAAATTTGAAAATTATTTTTTTGACCCAAGTGATTTGAAGAACTTAGTTATGTTGTTCAGAGTTTTTGGCCAGTAACCTAAACTTTTCATATTGGCTTATCACTTAGATATTGCCCCAAACTCAATTCTTATATGAAGTTTTATGATATTCTTTGAATGTGGGCATAATATGTTCTTGACTATAATATTCTCATTATTTTCTCCAACTTCAAAGTAATTTTAAATTAATTTTGTGTTCTTTTTTTCTACGATAGTTTATTCAGTCATTCATCTCACCATATAATCATCAAATATTTTTTGAACTTGTTTTATACTAGGTATCAGGCTGTAGTTCATAGTCTAGTAATTGTGAGAATTATGCTGTATATAAACACAAAGCTCTGATATAGCAGGGTGCGTGATGGTGAAAGTTTATATGAAGTGCATTGGACAGCGAAACATCTAACTGGCAGATGTTATAGGAAATGGACATTGCCCAGACAGGCAGTTTGAGAAAGGCATTCTGGTGAGAGTGAGTAGCATGGAAAGGCTTGGAGAAGTGCAACAGGCATTTTATGGAACTAGAAACCACCTGAAGTTCTGAAACCTAGGATGTATGAGCAGAGTACTCGTTGAAGATGAAAGACTGGCAGGGCCAGGTCACGAAGCGCCTTCCGCCCTGTGCTAAGGAGTTTGGATTCTAACTTGTGGGTGACGGGGGCTTATTGAGAGATTTTATAGCGCTGTAATCAGAGTTTTGTTTTAGGAATAAATCTCTGGGTACATCCCTTCCTTTAGTTACTGGAAAATAGGGAGAAACCAAAAGCAGTTAGACCGCTTCGGAATTCTGTTGCAGTACTCTCAGAGAGACATGAAGGAGGCCTGAGCCAGGAAAGAGGGAGAGGGAGGAGTAGACCTGGAGCATCTATTAGGAGGTAATAAATGGGACTTGGTTATGTGATGGCTGCAAGAAGAGGGAGGAGCCAAGGATTTTTCCTCGGGTTCTGGCATGGGGGCTTTATTAGAAGTTGATTTCATTCACTAGGCTAGGGAACAGAGAGGAATATGATATATATGATTGTGGATATATTGAATCTGATTCTTAACTTTTTGGCTTTTGAAGTCCTGTTCCTCCTGTATCAAATGCAAGCAGATAGATGCTATTTGGCTTGGCACTTTTCTATTCAGGCAGCTTTTATTGAGCTCACTTTTGGATTACGCTGCATGTGTTATGTAGTCCCAGTTAATTTATATGTTATGACAACATGTAGATGTATCTTTCTTACAGTAATAAAAATGTTCAGTGGGAAATATATAATAGTAAAATGATAGAGACTGCTAAAACTAGATAATTCAAAATTCATAAGGAAGATCAGAGGTGTGAATAGATGTTTAAGAATGTGTGTGCATCCTTAAGCAAAGATGCTATCTCATATTTATGATTATATAGTGTGGAAGCATCTAGCGTGAAATAACTACAGTTGGGATTATTTTATAGAATTCTTAATGAATCGTGCATATATTAAATCACTTTTATCTTCTATCTTTTTCTAGTTGATCCTGATTTTCTAAAATCATTTTTGTTAATCCATGAGTCTTGTAAAGCATATGGTGCAACACCAAGCCGATATATGACCTTTCTACGTGTGTATTCCACCATTAGTAGCAGCAAGAAAAAGGAATTATTAAAAAGACAAAGCCATTTGCAGGTACATTATTGGTAATCATGAATTATTTTACAGGAATTATATATGGGAAGAAAGAATTATGTAAATCACAATGTTTTGTTGCCTGTGGTATATACTTGGTATAAATAATGTACTGTGTTGAAAGTCCTGGAAAACCGGCCTCCCTTTCTGCCTGTATTGCCCTCTAGATTATAGTAATGGTTTGTTTCTTTTGATTCCATAATTGTTCCTTCTCTTCACTGACTTGTGTTTTTGTACTTTTGGTGGCTTATGGTGATGCCTAAAAGAGTCTCTTTCATGTGAAAGCAGTTTTAGAAATTGAGAAATCCTGTTTGTTAATTAAAGCATAATATCTTTTTACTTATAGTGATTCTTTAAATTAACATTACATTTTGTAATGTTGTTATCCATGTCATTCCTGTTAGTTCATTCTGAACAGTTTCCTTTCTATATTTCTCTAATTATAGAGCTTTAATTTACATGTGACATTAGAATGCCACCCTCTGAAGTTTTCAGAGAGCATTTCCTCTTTAAAGTTCTAGTTTCTCATTGTTAAAGTAAGAAACAAGCCTCCATATTAACTGATCTTTATCCTTTCTAATGATTCAATTTCATTTTTGTTAAGCCACTGACTATACATGTTTTGGGGAGGATTTACTTAGTTCTCTGGTGCTTTGTATAAATTACTTTAACTGAGTTATAACTCAATTGGCTCCATAGTAGTTATATGTAAGTGTATTAGATAAAATTCATATATAAAAAAATCTAGCTTGAAATATGTTTTCTATCTTGGATGCTCAATAAATATTGGTTACATTCCTTTTTACCATGACTGTCTCCCCCAGTCTTCTAATTTGGTAGGAGACAAAAACCTAATTCATATTATAGTAGAAGAGAAGGAACTTTTTTCAAGTCCATTCCTTGGATTATTCATGGGTAGAGGGATGGGGTAATATGATGACCAGGCCAGGGTCAAATGCCCACCCAGATTGCAGGTAAAGCATTTTGAATGACAACCCCCCAGAACCATATGTGAAGTAGTAGTCTTTTATAAGAAAAGTGGGTACTGGACAAACAAAACCAAATCATGTCTACAACAAAAAAGAGAGACCCTTGAGTCCTTTTGCCTGGTCAGTGAGACTGAAAATTGGAAAAGGTTTGCTGAGTTTTCCCTTGCTTTCTGTTTTCACTCCTATCTAATGCAATGAGTAAAAAGTATTTAAGCCCAGTGTTTAAGCTATGCTTCCATCTGGTGATGGATCCTAGTTTGATTCTTTATCTTTGCTACCCTGACGAGGTCTGCTGGTGTCCCTCTTGTGCACTGGTTTCCTTTCCTCTGGATAACGCCCGGTGGTGGGATTGTTGGATCATATGGTGGTTTTTTTGTTTGTTTGTTTTGAGAAACTTCATACTGTTTTCTGTAATGACTGTACTGATTTACATTCCTGTCAACGGTGATCTATTTAGCTTTTCTGTGAGGCTTTTTCTTTCAAGTCTCATGGATTTATTTTAAAAATTTTATTGATACATAATAACTATACTTTGTTATTATGTGTACATGATACTTTGATACATGCATGAGTGAGTGGTGATCAAATTCGTATATTTAGGCTATCATTTCAAACATTTATCATTTTTTGTGTTGGGGCAAACAAAATCTTCC
This sequence comes from Tarsius wallacei, assembly GCA_963574415.1. NCBI lineage: Eukaryota > Metazoa > Chordata > Mammalia > Primates > Tarsiidae > Tarsius > Tarsius wallacei. Next base: position 48,940 of record CAUYQG010140955.1, read on the forward strand.
AGCTGTTTTGAAATATTCACTATATCATCGTTCGCTATAGCACTCTACTGTTCTGTCATACACTAAGACTTACTCCTTCTATCTAACTGTGTGCACCCATTAACCAGCCTCCCTTTATTCTCCTCCTTCCCAACTCCTTTAAAGGCTTTGGTAACTATCATTCTACTCTCCACCTCCATGAGAGCAACTTTTTAGCTCCCACATATGAGTAAGAACATGTGGTATTTGTCTGTCTGTGCCTGGCTTGTTTTACTTAACACCATCACCTCTAGTTCCGTATGGATTGCTGCAAATGACAGGATTTTATTTTCTGTTTTGTAGCTGAGTAGTATCCCATTTTGTCTGTAGACCACATTTTCTTTATCCTTCCATCTGGTGATGGATCCTAGTTGGATTCTTTATCTTTGCTACCTTGACGAGGCCTGCTGATGTCCCTCTCGTGCACTGGTTTCCTTTCCTCTGGATAACACCTGGTGGTGGAATTGTTGGATCATATGGTGTTTTTTTTTTTGAGAAACTTCATACTGTTTTCTGTAATGACTGTACTGATTTACATTCCTGTCGACGGTGTATGAATTCCCTTTTCTTCACATCCCCCAGCATTTATTTTTTTGTCTTTTTGATAAAAGTCATTTTAACTAGGGTGAGCTGATACCTCATAGTGGCTTTGATTTGCATTTCCCTGATGATTAGTGATGTGGAGCAATATTTCAAATACCTGTTGACCTTTTGTATTTCTTTGAGAAATGACTATTCAGATTCTTTGCCCACTTTTTAATGGAATTATTTTTGTTTTGTTTTGTTTTGTTGTTTTGCTGTTGAATTTTTTGAGTTCCTTGTATTTTTCTGGATATTAGTCCCTTGTCAGATTGATAGTTTGCAGATATTTTCTCCCATTCACCAGGTTGCCTCTTCATGGTGCTATTTTTTTCCTTTGCGGTGTTGAGGCTTTTTGGTTTAAGATAATCCCATTTGTCTTGTATTTGCTGCCTGTGCTTCTGAGGTCTTAGCCATAAAATCTTTTCCTAGCCCAATGTTCATCTATGTTTTCTTCTAGAAGTTTTATAGTTTTGAGTCTTACATTTAAGGCTTTAATTCATTTTGAATTGGTTTTTGTATATGGTGAGAGATGGTGGTTTAGTTTCATTATTCTGCATATGGATATCCAGTTTTTTCAGCATCATTTATTGAAGAGATGTCCTTTCCTCAGTGTATGTGCTTGGTGCCTTTGTTTAAAATCTGCTGACTGTAAATATGTGAATTTATTTCTGATTTTTTTTGTTTTATTAGTTTGTGTATCTGTTTTCATACCAATACCGTGTGTTTTGGTTACTATAGCTACGTAGTATATTTTGAAGTCAAGTAGTCTGATGTCTCTAGTTTTGGTCTTTTTGCTCAGTATTACTGTGGCTATCCAGGCTCTTTTGTGGCTCCATACACATTGTAGGATTGTTTTGTCTATTTCTATGAAGAATGTCATTGGTATTTTGATAGGGATTGCATTGAATCTGTAGATCACTTTGGGTGGTATTATCATTTTAACAATATTAATTATTCTGATCCATGAGCATGGAATAGCTTTCTGTTTGTGTCCTCCTCAATTTCATTCTTCAGTGTTTTATAGTTTTCCTTGACGAAATCTTTCACCTCTTTGGTTGTATTTGTTCCTAGGTATTTTATCTTTTTGGTAGCTATTGTAAATGGGATTGCCTTCTTATTTTCTTTTTCCTCTACTTCTTTTTTGGTATATAGAAACACTACTGATTTTTATGTATTAATTTTGTATCTTGCATCTTTACCATTTGGTTATTAGTTCTAAGAGTTTTCTGGTGGAATCTGTATGATTTTCTGTATATAAGATCAGGTTATCTGCAAAGTGGGACGATTTAACTTCTGCTTTTCCAATTTGGATGCCTTTATTTTTTTTCTCTTGCATGATTGCTGTTACTAGGATTTCTCATATTATGTTGCACAGGAGTGGTGAGAGTGGGTATCCTTGTTGTGTTCCAGTTCTTAGGGAAAAGGCTTTCAGCTTTTCCTTGTTCAGTTGTTGACTGTGGGCTTGTAATATATAGATTTTATTATAATGAGGTATGTTCTTTCTATGCCTAATTTTTAAAGAGTATTTATCATGAAGGGAGTTTTATCAAATGCATTTTCTGCATCTGTTGAGATGATTATATGTTTTTTGTCTTTCATTCTGTTGATGTGATATAGCATGCTAATTGATTTGTTTATGTTGAAACGTCCTCTGCTATGCTTTAAAATCTGCTTTTCTTTAAAACTTCTGTAGACTCTTTTAACACATGTTAAATGAGTTTAATGCTAAATAGCTCATTATAACTGGCAATAAGAACAAAACCCAAGTCTGCTTACTACTGTTTTGTGTATACATAATTAACATGTTTGCTTGATTCTTTCTTATAGGGCTTTATTTACGGTGTGTGTATACAATTCTTTTTTTAATATTGCCAACCAATATTTTACTGACGCAGGCTGGTGTATCCAAACTAAATGAAGCTAAAGCTCTCGTGGATGAGTTGAACAGAAAAGCTGCGGAACAAAGTGTGTTACTTAAAACCAAGCAAGGTGAAGCAGATGCTGCCCTTCAAGAGATCACAGTATCAATGCAGGTGAGTTTAGAGTGAGCACAGTGCAAACAGTAGGGAGGGCACTTATGCCTGCTTGTCAGTCAGTGGGAAAAGTAACACTTTCCCTTATGTAGATTTAAAACGATTGCCCGTCCAAGGTGGATCGTACTGAGAGAGTTGTGGGCTTGAGCGTGTGTGGAGAGCATGGTGTTTTCCCATGTTGTTGAGAACTGTAAATCAGTCTTCTTGGTTGACTACATGCTGATTTCTCTAATCCTGTTTATATATATATATTGAGTTGGAGTCTCACTCTGTTGCCTAGCCTGGAGTGCAGTGGCACGCTCCCGGCCACCGCAGCCTCGACCTGCTGGGCTCCGGCGATCCTTCTGCCTCAGCCTTCCAAGTAGCTGGAACTACAAGCACGCGCTACCACACCCAGCTAATTTTTTTGATTTATTGTGGAGATGAGGTCTCGCCAAGTTGCCCAGGGGGTCTTGAACCCGTGGGCTCAGGCAATCCACTCACCTCAGCCTCCCAAAGCGTGGGATTACAGGCTGAGCCTCTGAGCCTGGCCCCTGTTTATATTTTAAATTGGTGTGGCTCTGTCTGTAACTGATTTTCTTTGTATTTTCTGCTAGTTAAGGTGGTTTTTCTTCATTTTTCTTAAAATTCTCTTCTTCAGGCCTTGAGAATTTTCTCTGCTTTAATATTTTCAAGATTTATAAAATGTCTTTATTGATTCTATTAAGACATCCATGACATTTTATTTTTGATCACATTTCTGTTTAGCCATTGTCTTTCTCATGTTGAACTTTCCAAGGTGATGTCTCCGAGTTCTTTCCTTTCCAGTTGTTTGTTCATGTCTCGATGCTCTCAGGATGCTCTTGTCCATCACATTGCTTTGTGTTGCCAACTACGTGTGACTATTTGCAAATCCGTCTTTTTCTCCCAACAGCCCTGACTCCTTCTTGAGATTCAGACCCAAATGTTCAATTATCTGTTACACATGTCTTTTGGAAGTCCCGTGGGCATTACGATCTGAAATTGTTCCAAAACTGAACTCATTTATCTCTTTCCTCAGGCTATGGCATTACAATATAGCCAACAATACAAGACAGAACTTATAAATCATATTGTTCCCTCATCCTTTACATGAAATGAATCATTAAATTCTGCCAGTTTTACCTTCTTTTCAAAAGTTTGTCAGTTTCTTTCTTTTTTTTTTGAGTTGGAGTCTCACTCTGTTGCCCAGACTGAAGTGCAGTGGCATGCTCCCGGCCACTGCAGCCTCGACCTGCTGGGCTCTGGCAATCCTTCTGCCTTAGCCTTCCAAGTAGCCAGAACTACAGGCGTGCACTACCACGCCTGACTAATTTTTGATTTATTGTAGAGACAGGGTCTCGCCAAGTTGCCTGGGTGAGTCTCGAACCTGCGGGCTCAGGCAGTTAACTCGCCTCGGCCTCCCAAAGTGCCGGAATTACGGGATTGCTTGGTGACATGATTAATGTAAGTTTTTCACCAAGTTAAACTTTTGTTAACCATGTCACCAAGCAATCCCACTTTTGGGTTTTCAACTAAGAGAAATGAAAACAACTTGTGAATATAGCCAGACACAAAAATAGACACAAAAAATACGATGTTATTTCCTTTGTGTGAAATTATGACAACAGCCAGACTTAAATGATAGAAATCAGATTAATGATTACCTGACCTGGTAAGTAATACATCAGATATGTAATAATTTTCTTACTATAAAACTTTAGCGTAGTTTTTTTCTCAAGACATCTTGGAACCAAGTTAATATAAATATTTATTTAAAGCTTCCATTGCTAAAAATACCTGTCAATTACTTTTTACTTTAAAAGAGTAATTCAAAATATGATAAAAGTAAAAACTACATAACACTGTTGATAATTGTGGTGTATAAAAGGAAAATACTCAGTATGATGTATGCCTGTGTACTCTTAGGCTAATGCATATTAGTAATTTACATTCAGTACTTTGTTACTTTTTTTCCTGAGCTGTTCTGAGAAGGAATGTTTCTAAGAATGCAGTGAATTGTATTACCTAGCACAGACCCAAAAGAAGACTGTGTATGTCATAAGTTGATAATGTTGCTTAATTATAAATAGTAGATACTTCTGTTTGGTATTTTTTTAAAAAGTACTGTGTAGGGATACATTGAATACCCCCTGCGCAATTGCTGAACCTGTAATTCTAGTGTGGCATAAGTAAAGTACAAATTAAGTCCTGTAAAAAACTCAGAGTAGAGACACCCTCCAATTGGAAGAGGCTGGTAAAGGAAGGAAAACGTAAGCTGTGCTTGGGTTGTTTCAAGTGTTCAATGTTTATTATTATCATTTTAAAGTTATGAATTTCTGACTTTCTTAAATTTTATATAACAAGCATTGATTGCTTTGGTAAGTAGAAAAAAATTAAATAAAGCATAGATAACTTTTTAATAGAAAACATTAGAGTAAAATATGTTATTGGCTTTCCAGGCATTTTGGAAGCTCTCATGTTCTAGATTTAAAATTAATATTAGAAAAGTTTTTAATTAAAAAATGTTAATGTATCATGCTTTTAAGTATTGAATACCTTAAAATTGATTGGGATGCCACTTAAACATTCCTATAGGATGCTAGTGAGCAAAAAACAGAACTTGAAAGACTAAAGCACAAAATAGCAGAAGAAGTTGTTAAAATTGAAGAAAGAAAAAATAAAATTGATGATGAATTAAAAGAAGTTCAGGTAAGTTAAAAAAAATTCGGAGACCCGTTTATATATATATATTTTTTACCAGTTGTGTATAGGAGTTTAAACATTATTTGTGGCTCAAGTTATTTTCTAATAGTATTGTAAAACGTGGCTTTCAACCAGAATATTACTTATAAAAGAGAAGCTGGAAGGAAAGACTGCAGGGAAAGTAAGTGAATTGACAGATTAAAAATAATATCTATTTTCCATGAGCCATGTTGTTTTAATTGTAGGGGGAAAATGTGTTAGATAAATTAAGACATATTTTTAAGATCTTTCCTCCAGAGTTGACTAAATTAGCCAACTAGTCCTTGAAAATGGTCACTTGTCTCAAAACTTTTTAGATTTTCTAGAAACAGATCATTGCAGTTGTGGTGGCAAGAGAGTTTACTTTCTCAACTTGAACATTTTTTGTTTTGTATGATTTAAAGATGTCAGTATTTTTAAGAGAGAAAACGCTAATAACTATAGTTACTTTAAATAAAATAATAATAAATATTAGATAATTTGTAAAGAGTCAATGAGTTTTTTAAAATATATAATTTGAAAGTAAAAATGACCTTTTTTGTCTTTTAGCCTTTGGTCAATGAAGCAAAACTAGCCGTTGGAAACATTAAACCAGAGTCTCTTTCAGAAATTCGTTCACTACGCATGCCACCTGATATAATCAGAGACATTCTGGAAGGAGTTTTAAGGTTGATGGGTATCTTTGATACATCTTGGGTGAGCATGAAAAGGTACGTTTTTGAATTTGTGAAAAATGTTATTATTTCAACAATGAATGACACATTTTTTCATAGTTTTTAATATTTCTTATATTGTTTCTCAAACTGGGCTTTATCTAAATAAATACATGGTTGTACATTTTCCTTGAAGTTTCAAGATAGTCTGTGTAATCATATATCAAGATCTGTATATTTCTTTCTCCCTCCCTAAGTGACTGTTAAAAGTATCAAAGAGGAGGAAAGGAATGCCTTGGAATTTTTAACAATGTCTTAATCAATTTAATAATATATTTGGACCTTACATAGTAGAGAGCACTGTGATTTCACTGTGATTTACTGATGAAGAAAGTAAAGTCATTATTCTCTAAGAGTTTTGTACTTTGGGGGCTGGAGAAAGAGAAAGAAAGAGACAGACACACATAGAGACACAGAGGGAAGGAGACAGAGAGACCTAGAGACACAAGGAGGGAGGGAGATACACAGAGACAAAGAGGTAGACAGAGAGACAGAGAGACATAAAGAAGGAGACAGAGACATAGAGAGAGGGAGACAGATGCAGACAGAGACACAGAAAGAGGGAGACCCCTGGAACCGAGCAGCTTCAGGTTCACATTATGATAGTGGGGTTAAGTTTTGTGCTGCTGTTAAGGTTCTAGTTAGGATTTGGGGTGGTGGTAATGAGTTTCTTTTATATCTGGAGATGGAGGAAGACATTTAGGCTGAGAGAGCACTTTAAAGGACCTCAAAAGGAGTCGGAAAATTTCCTTGCCTACCCTAGAGCGTATGAATACATGATAGTTAACAAACAGGGATTTGAGCAGAGCAAGGTTGTGATTCTCTCATTTCCCTCTTGCTGTAGTTTTTCTACAGAGCATTAGAGAGACTGTTGTATCTTTTTAGAGTTTGACTTTGTTGTCTGTGAAAAATGATGGGTAATATATTAGAAGCTTAAATTTTTTGATACTTGAATTTTTGTTAACATTGTTTTGTTAAAGTGATATTTTTTCAGAAGTAGCAAGTTTTATTTAACCTCACTTAAAGTAATATGCTCAAATTGCAGTTTCCTTGCAAAAAGAGGTGTAAGAGAAGACATAGCAACCTTTGATGCACGAAATATTCCAAAGGAAATAAGAGAGAGTGTTGAAGAACTTCTTTTTAAAAATAAAGCATCTTTTGATCCAAAGGTAATTTTTAATTATGGCATAAATGCTCTTTTCTATACTATATAATATTCTCCTTTTTAAAATGGGATGCCTTGTCTATCAATTGTTAGGCCCTAAAAACTAAAAATGTTAAAAAGTCAGCTTATAGGTGTTATATAGTTGGGAAGCATTCCCAGCATGATTAGGTAAATTAGAATACAGGAGCAGGGGGAGATTTATTATCATAAGTGGTTTTTGAATCATAATGTCTGCTGTCAGTGTTAAGTACCCAACTTATCTTTTTTTTTTTTTTTTTGAGTCAGAGCCTCACTCCATTACCCAGGCTAGAGTGCAGTGGCATGCTCACGGCCATCCCAGCGTTGACTTGCTGGGCTCCTTCTGCCTCAGCCTTCCGAGTAGCCGGAACTACATGCGTGTGTTACCGTGCCCAGCTAATTTTTTATTTTTTATTTATTATAGAAACGAGATCTCACCAAGTTGCCCAGGCTGTTCTCGAACCCATGGGCTTAGGCAATCTACTCGCCTTGGCCTCCCAAAGTATGCCGCGATTACAGGCTTGAGCCACTGTGCCTGGCCTTTTTACTTTCCTAGTATGCTTTTATTTTTTTCTATATTCTTGTTATATAATAATAGATATCCATGTTAGGATATTTGTATCTAATTTTAGTGAACACTGTAAATTTCATGATTGTGGTATTTTAAAAAAATCCCTTATTCAAAATGTTGTGTACATCTTCTTTGACACTAATTACAATGTTTTTGAAATTACTCTTATAAAGATGTATAGAAGAAAAAGAATTGCTGCTTGAACATTGTTGTGGATGGCACATGTATTCATCATAAATGTAAATAATAGAGTAGTCATGTCGATAAAACATCTTTATTTTAAAGATTCTATGTGGTTTAAAAATATTTATTTTTAAGTAAGAAGTAGAGTTCATGTATACTTCACTCAACCAAAATAGCAGTTCACTGCGTTTTTGTTTTAGCTGTACACCCAAAACTTCATTATTTGGGTCTAGTTACTAAATATATGCTCAAATAAAATGTATTAGAATTAACTTGCTATTATTTGAAGTGAGGTCAGAATGCTGGATAACTCCTGCTGGTTCTTTCAGAATGCCAAGCGTGCCAGTATTGCAGCTGCACCTTTGGCTGCTTGGGTTAAAGCCAATGTCCAGTATTCCCATGTCTTGGAACGAATTCAACCTCTGGAAACTGAACAAGCAGGCTTAGAATCGTAAGTGAACCACAAAACATTAACAATTCTAGCCTTTATTTATTTTCATCAATTTGTTGAGGTGGTTATATTACTAGTATTTATTTATTGCCCTGTTCTAAAAAGGCAGCTGACAATATTAAACATATAAAATGAGTCAATTAAAACATATAAAATGAGTCAATTAAATGCAAATTAAAAATTAAGTAGATTAAAAAAAGTCATTAGAAGGAGATGGGTAGCACAACCAACTCATTTTTCTCTACCATTATAGTTTGTTGGAAGAATAAGTCTATAGAAGTTCCTTTAGAAAGAGCCTGAGATTTGTGAGCAATCATATGAAAGTACAAAAAGCAGGTTTTGGAAATTTAGGGCTCTCATATTTGTTTACACCTTCTGAGTCCCAAGAAGGATTTAGGATATGTTTTAAAATATTGTCAGGCAGGCAGGGGAAGATTTAACCTTCTACTATTGGAGACTAAAGTTTCAATTTGTTATCATTACCAGGTCAGCATTATGTACGTATTATCACTTTTGCTCTAAATGCAGTCCAAGAGGTTTGTTATGGGCTTTATTGTTTGATTTTTGACATTACCTATTAATCTCCTCTGTAGGAAAATGTATTTATCTTATTTCCTTTCTTTTCTTGTATACTTTTTTGCTATTCGTAATAGTAATAATAACTGCCTCGTTTTTTCAATTGATTTTTTTTTTTTGTTTACATGTTACAAATCTGTCCACAGTCTCTTTGTTAGAACCCTAAAACATATTCACTAACCTTAATGTTCTATTTTTAAAAATATTTTTAGCATTATTCCTTCTAGAACCTTTTGTCGGTTAATTCTTCCCTTGGCCTGCTGTCAACTGCTGTTGTCTTAGGATTTCTCTTCACCATTGTTCTGGGTATTACCTTTGTCTCTGCTCTTTATTATGAATTCCTTTCTCTTTCTTAGTTTAGTTTCTCTGTTTTCAGCAACACATCCTTCACAGTAGCTTCCTAAGAAAGAGTGCCTGGAATGGAAACTATTTTGAATCCTGCGTGTCTAAAATATCCATATTATACCATAACATATGACCAATAATTGGGCTGAATTTAGAATACTAAGCTAAAGACTGGACACGATCGGTGGCTCAGCCTGTCATCCCAGCACTTTGGGAGGCTGAGGCGAGTGGATTGCCTGAGCTCGCAGGTTTGAGACCCGCCCGGGCAACTTGGAGACACCTTGTCTCTACAATAAAATCAAAAATTAGACGGGTACGGTAGTACGCACCTGTAGTTCCGGCTACTTGGAAGGCTGAGGTGGAAGAATTGCTGGAGCCCAGCAGGTCGACGGTGGGGTGACTTGTGAGCGTGCCACTGCACTCCAGCCTGGGCGATAGAGTGAGACTCCAACTTAAAAAAAAAAAAAGATTACTGAGCTAGAAGTAGTTTTGGTACACAGTTTTGAAGGCCTTATTCTGTTGCAGTGGTTCTCAGAATTTGGTCCCTGGAACAGCAGCATTAACAGCACCTTGAAACTTGTTAAAAGTACAGACTTTTGAACTCCACCCAGACTTACTGACTCAGAGTCAGCTATGGGGGTCTTGCGGGGTCAAGGCCTTGGAATCTGTGTCTTGACAACCCCTCTAGGTGGTTTTGGTACACACTGAATTTTAGAACCCCTGCTCCTGCCCTCTTATAGAGTTGTGTTGCTCCTGAAAAGTCGAGTGCTGTATTGATTCCCAGTGTTTTGTATGTTACTCATTTTTTTTTTCTCTCTTTAGAAGTGTTTAGGGTCTTTGTTTCTGGCTTTGTGAAATTTTACAAATCTTTGTGATGGGACTCATTGTCCACTTTGTTTAGAAATTCATGTGTGTCAATTATGGGAAAGTTTATTGCATTATTCCTTAGATAATCCCTTTCTGTACCTCTGTATTATTTGGAATAATTTTGGCTGTGGATTAGTAAAATTGCTGTTCAGAATCCCCTTAGAAATAAAACAGTGTATTCCAAACAGCAAGTCCCAAAGTTGGTTGGTTCCAGGGTGATTAATTATGTACCTCTGTGATGCCATCAAGGACATACTAAGCTCTTTATTTACTTCTGACATTCTCACTTTATCTGTAAGTTAACAAGATGGACACAAGATGGCTGCTTAAGTTTTATTTAGACAAAAACAATATGTAGTTGAAAGAAAGGGACGATTTCTTTTCTATGAACCTATTTTAAAGGATGCACCTCTTTTTAAGAACAAGGGAATCTTTCTGAGAAGACTCCCGGCATATATTCCCTCACCTTGCTTTTTATTTACCTGTCATGATTAGAACAGTCAGCATCTGCCTGGCCTAGGTGAGGGAGTGGTGCATACCAGAACAAATATGAGGATGTAGCGTATCCTAAAAAAAGAAAACGGTTCTGGGTAAGAAGATGGAAATGTTACCTTCATTTTCTTTATCTGGAACTTGTGTTAGTCTTTTATTAGAATGATTGGACTACTCTTCCAATATATTCTTATATCTTCTCAAATAATTTCAGAATTCTGCTAACAATGACAGCACCTTTCTGCAAAATGAAAAAGGCATCTCTCCAGAAGAAATGCCAAGTGTTTGTGCAATTCACAAGTACCTAGCATTGCACAGCAGCCCTGCTTAGTTTCTATGTCTTTTGTCTTTTGTTTTAATTTCTCAGATATGTTTTCCTGCCATTATAATATTTTATTTATCTTTATTTGCTTATTATTTTTTTGTTATTTTTGAGACAGGGTCTCGCTCTGTTGCCCAGGCTGGAGTGCAGTGACCCTGTCAGAGCCCACTGCGTCCTCAGGGCTCGGGTGATCCTTCCTCGTAAGCCTCTCAAATAGCTGGGACTGGAGGTATGCACCACCATGCCTGGCTAATTTAAAATAATTTTTTTTTTTTTGTAGAGATGGGCCTCGCCATGTCGCCCAGACTAGTTTGGAAGTCCTGGCCTCAAGTGATCCTCTGCCTTGTTCTCCCAAGGTTCTGGGATAACAGGCATGAGCCAGTGTACCTGACCTTGTTTTTGCTATTATACTTGTAATTTCCACAGTTCCATTATTTTATTGAATTTTATGTTTTTTAAAAAATAGCATTGGCCAGCACTTTGGGAGACTGAGACAAGGTGAGAGGATTGCTGGAGCCCAGGGGTCTGAGACAAGCCTGGACAACATAGTGAGACCTCATATCTACAAACAGACAACCAAAAAGAATTAGCCAGGCCTGGTAGTGTGTGCCCGTTGTCCCTGCTACTCAGAAGGCTGAGGTGGAAGGCCCACCCGAGTCCAGGAAGTTGAGGCTGCGGTGAGTCTTGCTTGTGCCACGGAGCCATGATTGTGCCGCTGCACTCCAGCACTCGGAGTGCGACCCCGACTTAAAAAAAAAAATAGTATCATCTTGTTTCTTACATGAAACGTGCTCTCCATCTCCCTGAAGGTAGCCTTAAATTCTGCTTTTTTTCCTGGCCTTGATGATTCTCTTTTGTTTCCCCTTCCGGATTTATTTGTTTTGGTGTATTTCAGCTTAGGAAGTGTTCTTGACCTTTCTGGTACCTGGTTGCCTGTTAGGAATTAATTGTGAAGTGATGGAAATCCGGCTGGAAGCTCTGTGCGTGTGGCCTGAGCTCCTTGGCTGCTAAGCTTCACTGTAGGTGACCAAGAGTGGGAATGGCCATTTGATGGGAATCCTTAACATTTGTGGCATTTTTAGGGAGAGCTGGTCAGTCCTTTTTCTCTAAAAGAATTCTCGCATCTTTTGCATAGGGTGTGGGTGGGGGTGGGTGGAGATGGTGGGTTAGGTACATTGCAGTGGAGTAGGCACTCTGAGATCAACTCTGTGGTATCAGCTCTTCAACAAGCCTCCATATTTAGCTTTATTGCTGCCTTCAGCGGTACCTGTTGCCTGTATTTCCTGTGTATTGTGGAATTCTGCGGCTTTTGGCTCCTTTTCCTGCTGGCATTTAGCCTTGGCTTTTGTATTCTGGTATGTCAGTTGTTACTTTTCAAAATTTTATTTAATTTCTCCTTTATCATATTTTTTCCCTCTTTCTTGTTCTATGTATGTTATCTTTTTTATTCCCTTGGTTTTCATTTTAGTAGGGTTTTAGAAAGGCTAAAAGGTAATTGAATATGTGTAGTTTAACATTTATTATCCAGAAATCTACATGTACAAGTTTTTTTTTTCTTTGAAATATGGATTCCTAGAAGTGGTATAGTTAGGTCAAAGAATACACTTTTAATTTTAGCATTTTTTTCAAATTGAATTCTAGGCAAAGGTGTTATAGTATTGAATTACTGATGTGTTGATTGTCATATATTTATGCAACTTTACAATTTAAAGTGCTACTGCTGTTCTTTGTTGATATCTGAAATGGAATGACTTTTATGATGTTGAGTTATATTTTAGGAATTTGAAAAAAACTGAAGACAGAAAAAGGAAACTAGAGGAGCTTCTTAATTCTGTTGGTCAAAGGGTAGCAGAACTCAAAGAAAAGTAAGTTAAGTTTTGAAATGTATTTTGGATATTTGAAACATACACCTCAATTTATTTTGAAAACCTTAGTTGTAGTCAATACTTTAACTTCTTTTTATAATTTATGATCCTAAATTTGGGAAAAGTATAAGATAATATAGAGGGTGCTCATTTTTAAAGAACATTTTTGATAAAAATAAAAATCTTTTAAGTCCCCATTTGTATAGCAATCACTATACGTATATTCGAACACCGGTGAGAAAATTGAGCAAAAATAATTAAATGTAATGAATTGATGCCAGGAGTGTTTACATTTGACAGTTTGGTTTTTCTTATTTGACTTTAAGATTTAAGACTCTGTTGTGTCAGATGATTCTATGGAATCACTTATTCTATAACTTTTTTGAGAGTATATTATCATGTTAAAAAAAAGTCTTTTCCTTTTAACTTTTCTCTGCTTGATGTCAGAAAAGAAATTTCTTAATGCAAATATTATACTCAAGGATCGTTTATGAGTATGACTAGTCTTTTTTTTTGAAAGCAGGATTTATTGAGAGGACAGAAAATCTCCCACAGTGGGAGGGGACCCAAAAGTGTTACCCATGATTAGTCTTAAATGTATCTCTAGGTCTCAGTGAATGCTATTTAGTACAGTATAGAAAATACTGGCATGGGAATTATTATAAAGTATTCTTTTAAAAATTGTGAAGATTACAAAGCTGAATAATATATGATTAAATATAGTATATGTTATAGTTGGTTTCAGTTTTATGAGACTAATATTTTTATGTAAGCTACAGATTTGTTTTTGAAGTGATGTGTCATGCTTCCTTTTTTTTAAGGAAGAGAAACAAATGATTGTGCCAAAAAAAATGCATTAGATTAAAACTATGAATTTTATCTCTATATTTAGGAAACAATTATCATTCTCTCTCTCTCTCATATTTACTTATAAATAGAAAAATATTTATAGAGAAAAAAAGCAAAACAAAACCTCAAACTCATGAACCAGTGTTTTTAGTATTTCTAAACAATTTTTTGCATTAGAAATATGGGAAAGAAATCACATTATTTTCTTATAACTGTTATTAGAGAAGTATAAGGAAAATAAATGTAATATATTATTTTCAGTGTCATATGCTCACAATCACTACTACTTACTATTTAGCTAATTCTCAAATATTATTGAGTAATTAGCATATTATAGTAATGATTTGACTCCATTTATTGGTCACTTGTGTTAGGTGTTGTGCTGGTCACTTTATATGTTTATCTCTTTAATCCTTAAGACAATAATGAGAGGGAAATATTATTCTTTTGGCAGATTAGAAAGCATAAAATTAGACAGCATAAAATTGCCTAAAGTTGTAAAGCTAGTAAATAACTAAACCAAGTTAGATTTATCTAATTCCATAAAGTTTCTGTTCTTAGCTACCACAGCACAGTTTGGGAGGATTACTACAAGAACTTTTGGAAGTAGCTTTTAATTTTAAGTAAAACAGAGTGGCATTTTCCATTACATAGCCATTTTTGAGAATGAATTATTATTGGTCACCATGCTGTTACTTGTCATGATCCTTCATTAAGGTTTGCTTGACTTTAGGCTGTGAGTCTTATTTTCTTGTGTCTAACAAAGAATAAGGGAATTGAAAAATAGGCATTATCTATCCATTTTTAAATTCTAAGTTGATAAAGTTAAGCAGATGTTTGCCATTTTTAATATAAGCTGTACAGAAATATGCACTGATTTAATTCAACAAATATCTATCGCAAAAGTATGTTCTAACTTGGTTCATAGGATACAACTTGTGTTTCTAGGTCCTAGAGCTGCACATTCAGTGGAACTTCCTGAGAGGATCAAAGTGTTCTGTGATCTGCGCTGTCCCGTGTGGTGGCCAAGAGCCATATGTGGCTGCTGAGCACTTGTAGTGTGTGTGGGATGACTAAGGAGCTGAACTTTACATTCTGTTTATCTTTAGTTAAATAACCAGAAAGTGCTGGTGGCTACCGTTTTGGACAGCTCATTTCCAGAGTCTGACGTCTAGGGGAAGACGAAAGGAGGCGCTTAGAGATGCAGTGAAATATACTATAAAGTGCTTGGGACTTAATGCCAGGCACAGCTGTATATGACTGGTAGACCCCTACTCGTTACTGGTGTGACCTTGTGCATTAATCTCTTGAGATCTAAGTTCCCATACTTATAGCATGAGGTTTATGATGCTTATTTTGAACTGTTGTTTTGAGATTTAAATGGCATGCTGTTTTTTGGATGCTTGGCACAGTCCTGGGCATAGGATAAGCACTTCCATATTTGTTGCATGACTGAGTCATAGGCAGAGTGTTACTATATTATTTAATAAAACAATAAAATTGTACACGTATTTTTGAAGGAAAATAATTTTCAATGAGAGTTACAGACTTTGGTGAATGAACATATAGGGAGATATATAAAATAAACTATCTTTGAGGTGGATTTTGAAATTCGATTTATATTTTGGTGGTAGATGTTCGAGGAGGTTGGACTGTGGCATGTGGGGGGTTAAGGGAGTGTTTGGCAAATGGAACACCTGAAAAACACAGGAGACAAAGAATAGGGTGTTTACTGCCAGTGTCATTCTTCTGATGTTGCCATATGGTTTTGCTGGACTGGAATAGGATCAGATAGAACTAAAAGATAGGTGGGATCAGTCTAAGGACAGGGCCTTGAATGCCAAATTTGCAAGTAATGTCGTAGGGCATAGAGGCTCTGTCAAGTTTGTTGAGGAACAGAATGCTACAATTTAAATACATATCCTGATATATTTTTCTATTCTATTATTGGTATTTTACACATGAATATTATCAGTTTTATCATTAATTAAATTCTGGCATAAAAGTTTACATTATTACTTAATGATAATTTTATTAAATCTCAATTAAATCCTTTTTGCTTTTAATCAAATTTTAATGTTTTCATAGATTTCAGAGCAGGACTTCAGAAGCTGCCAAACTTGAAGCTGAAGTCAGCAAAGCACAAGAAACAATCAAAGCTGCAGAAGTCTTAATCAATCAGCTTGATAGAGAGCACAAGAGGTGGAATGCACAGGTTTGTTTGAGGAGGAATCATAAGGAATCTTCCTGTAAATCACAGTAAACCTCTAATGTAGTGCATTTGCTAAAAAATGGAGAAAAATCTTTGAATTTACAAATGATCTAGATATAAATACTCATTACGTGAATTAATCTTTAAACAGAGTATCTCTATACAAATGGGTGTTAGACAAAACAACCTATTCGTCTTTTAGTTCCCCGTGTTATTGAGAGGAAGGGCAGGGCAAAAATGAGTTGATGGAAAATTTAGTACTCTGTAGTGACTTTTAAAAAATTTACCTTTACCAGAACCATAATTCCAGGATTTGACATTGTTAGCTATTTATTTTTTTCCTGAAACACATTATTTTTGACTTTGTTAGTCTTGCATTCTGCTTTTTGCTTTCTTTGTTTCTTTATATTTACTTGTTTAATTTTTTGAGCAGGAGTCTCATTCTGTCTCCCAGGCTGGAGGAGTGTAATGGCACAATCACAGCTCATGATGGCCTCAGCCTACTGGACTCAGGCCATCTTTCTGCTTCAGCCTCCTGATTAGCTGGAACTATAGTCATGCACTACCACGCCCAGCTATTTTTTTTTTTATTTTTGGGGATTAGATGAGGTTGCATGGTGTGGTCCAGGATGGTCTTGAACTCCTGGGCTCAAGCAGTCCTCCTGCCTTGGCCTCCTAACGTGCTGGGATTACAGGCGTAAAACCCTGCACCCAGTTGTTGGTTTCTTTAATCAGATTTCTTTCCTCACTTGATCCTCCTCATCGGTTCACCCAGTGACATTGATTGTTCTTGTTACCCCCGTCCTCAGCAACATTTTTTTTTTTTTTGAGTCGGAGTCTCACTCTGTCGTCCAGGCTGGAGGGCAGTGGCTACTCCCGGCCACCACAGCCTCGACCTGCTGGGCTCCGACGATCCTTCCACCTCAGCCTTCCAAGTAGCTGGAACTACAGGCGTGGGCTACCACACCCGGCTAATTTTTTGATTTATTGTAGAGGTGAGGTCTCGCCAAGTTGCCCAGGCGGGTCTCGAACCTGCGGGCTCAGGCAATCCACTCACCTCAGCCTCCCAAGGCGCGGGATTACAGGCTGAGCCACCGAGCCCGGCCCTCAGCAACATATTTGCAGCCATCTTGGTGTTACTTCATCCATTCTTTCAAATTTATTTTTTATTTTAAAGATGTGGGGTACAATTCAGGATTAGGTATACAAGTGGATGTTGTACAGGTAAAGTTTGGGCTTCCCTCTGGTTCCTGCTTCACCTGGTTTGAGGTCAGGTACACGTATTGATGTTGTCTCCTGCCCCCCGCCCCCTACCCCAGCAGTATCCCACTACTGCCAATCCCTTACTTATAGTATTATGGTAAGTGTTCAGGGTTCACTTATGAGTGAGAATATATGCAACTCTGTTCTTTGTTTCTATGATAGATCACTAAGTGTCTATCCAAGTTGCTATGAAGTTCATATGCTTGTCCGTCTTTATGGCTACGTAATATTCCATTGTGTATACTTACCACATTTTTTTATCAAGTCCAGTTTCGAGGAGCAGCACGGTTGGTTCCATGTTTTTGCTTTTGTGAATAGTGCTGCAGTAAACATGTGTGTGCAAGTATCTTTCATGTACAATGATTTGAGTTCCTCCAGGTATATTCCCAGTAGTGGGATTGCTGGATCATATGGAAGGTCAATTTCTAGTTCTTTTAGAAGTCGCCACACTGTTTTCTATAGAGGTTGAACTAGTTTGCATTCCCACCAGCAGTGTTCCCTTTTCTCTGCATCCTCGCCAGCATCTGTTGTTTGTTTTATTAAGGAAGGCCATTCTTACTGGGGTTAGGTGATATCTCAGTGTAGTTTTGATTTACGTTTCTCTGATGATTAGTTAAGCTGAGCATTTTTTCGTGTGTCTGTTGTCTACCTGCATGTCTTCTTTTGAGAAGTGTCTATCCATGTCTTTTGCCCACTTTTTTTAATGATGACTTTATCATTTCTGTATTTTTATTTATTTTTTAATTTTTCTTTTCAACTTTTAATTTTTTTAGTTTAAAGATGTGGGGTACAATTCAGGGTTAGATATACAAATGTTCATTATGCAGGTACCCTTGTTGATGAGGTGTGCCCCCCTTCCCCAGGCAGATTCCCACTACTGCCAATCCTGCTTCCCCACCCGCCTCCTGGCAGTTTCCCACTACTGCCAATCCTTTTCTTATAGTATTATGATAATTGTTCAAGGTCCACTTATGAATGAGAGCATGTGATACT